>ML786058.1:732781-743024 GCA_009831015.1 Picea engelmannii | reverse complement strand
AATTATTGCCTCAACCTTGAGACAATTGACCATGATTCCTGTTGTTGACACTATGAAACCTAACAATCATCCTGATGTTATGCAAAAGATGCACTTGTTTGGGTTCAAACGAATCTAGAAGTAACGACAACGCTCAAAGATAAGTTGGAGGTGTGTGGGATGATCCGTCCTCTTGTGAGATCGAGATGCTAAATCATCTAAATAGGCCTTGACTATATGCTTGAGGTCATGGAAAGAAAAATACATGGCCCGCTGAAAGGTGGCTCTAGAATTTTTGAGACCAAAAGACATCTTACGATACATGAATGTACCCCATGGACAGATGAATGTCATTTTGTGTTGGTCTTTGGGTTTGATTTATATTTGGTTATATCTCGAAAAACCATCCATGAAAGAGAAGGCCTCGCAACCCGCACATTCATCAATTATCTAGTCGATGAATGGTGTGGAAAAATTATCTTTGGGACAGGCCTTGTTCAAATCACAGAAGTCTTTACATACACGAATTGTGCCTTGTTTTTTATTGACTAGCATAGGTTTTGAGACCCATTGGGTCAAATGGATAGGATAGATAAAACCGACCTTTAGAAGTTTCTCAATATCAACCTTAATGGCTGCTTCTTTCTTGGGGTTAACTGGATGAAGCTTTTGTTAGACAACCTTGGAATCTAGATACGTTGTGATTTCATGTTCAACTATTTTTGGATCAATGCCTGGCATTTCCTCGTAAGACCAGGAAAAAACTTTGCGGAATTCTTTAAAAATATCGATGTATTTTTGAATCTCTTCGGGGGAGAATTCGGCTCCGATGAAGACATTCTCTAGGATTCTAGGGTTTTGGGAAATATTGATTGGTAAGGTTTCAGCGATAGTTTCCATATTACCCTCAACATAAACCTCGTGTGTAGCTAAGGGATTAATAGGACAAGACCGATCTCCCATCATAGTCACGGTGAGTTCTCCTGCTTCGATTCGGCTTAACTCTGGGAGGAAGTATGATCTGTGATGAAGATCTTCCCAAGGTTTTTCTGGACTATTCATTGCCTCAATTATAGCTTCATCAGAGGGCAATACTAAGTCTAACGAATCAGTGTGAGTGAGAGAACCCTAATACCAAATAGGCTCTAGAAGTAGATCGAACTCTTTTGGAGGAGTTGGATCAGTGTTGGATGAATCTTACTGGAATAAAGAGTACACTACTTCAGCTGTGGACAAGGGCATGGACATGCCCAGGTGCCCTATCCCATCCATTGTGTTCGATGGTGAAGGAAGTATCCACGGATCGTCGAAGTAATTTGTGCAGAACGACGAAACTTGAAAAATCTCAACCTTATGGCGATTGGATATAAACTTGATATCGCCTTGAGGGGGTGGGTAATCAAAGGTACCCATCAAATATGAGCACAAACCAACCCCTACGTTGACTACACCTGGTTGAGGATTATCAATCATCAGGACCGTGGATGCCCCCAATGAAGGGTCAGGTCGAGAGAAAGACAATTGATGGATGGTCATAATACAGCCCTTGTGTGGAAGCAACAAGACCCGCAAAATTGTAGCAACCACAAATTGCATGGAAAAAGTCCAACTCCCTCCTAACAAGAGGTTATAGTCGAGGGGAGCATCAACTACCTCTACCTCGACACACACAGTCTTCCCTCCTAACTGTCTAGGGAAAGAGGGAATGATACCATGTGGTCGGAATGAATGACCATCGAAAGTAGTGAGGAGGGTAAGTAACAGAGACAAAATAGGTTGGTCAACGACCTTCCAACATGCCAACGACATAATGCATGTCAAGGCTCCCTCATCAACCACCATGTAGAAGATATTTCGAGTTAAAATTTTTGTGGGATAAGCCACTACTATATGAAACGTTACATGGTTATAGGTCAGTTGTATTTAGAATGATTGTACCTTGATTGCAAGTCTCGGTAGATCCTAAAGAGGTTAACAAGGCTTTCCGCTAGGAAGGACAACTTTGGAGGACCTCCAAAGCGGACATCGCACAAGGGGTTTGTGTTGTGAGGGAAATCCCCTTATAGACTAGCAAATAGGGTTATCTTATGCATGTAGATATGACCAAAAGAAATCTACTTTCTACCTTCGTCCCCAGACTTCCATTTCCATTTTTTTTCTAGTTCTCAACACAGTATTTCAATGTCTTCCTTAAGCAAAACCCATGGCTAGAATAGATCCTAGGTTACCATCGATCACCAAATGGAAGAACATATATTACCTTGGCATGTAACATTCATGGGTTCCTAAATAGGGAAGGTACACAATGTCTGCAACACCGAGTAGTTTCCTACCTTGGCCTTCCACCGCTATGCCCACAACATTCGCAGTGAATATGGTTGGACACTTACACTCACCCAAGAGTGGGCCCAACCTCTCAACTAGGAGAGAATTCTCTCCCTACTGGACTGTCCTCACTTTGGGAATAATAGAATCATTAGTCTGTGTGCCCGCCTATTACTAACCGAAAGCATGGAGGCTACCTATGGATGGGAGAGTGATCTAGATTTTTTGAGCAGAACAAAATGAAAATAGATTATTATTATTGTTAACACAGAGACACAATGAAAAATAAAATATATACAATAAAATTGGATTCTATTCAATAAACAAATATGCTGAAACTATAAAATGCAGATTGAAAACAAGCTTCCTAAAATGTTGGCGGCTTGTCTCTGAGAAGATATGTGATGGTTTCTCTCATTCGCAAGAAGATGAGTACAATGAGGCTCTAGAGTAATTTCAAAAATAAAAATGAATGGTGAAACCCTAGACATCCAAAAGCATAACCATATGAGATGAAACACCAAAATTCATGTGGGCCTCGTTAGGCTAAGTTGGTACATCAACTTCTCGGGGTCATAAATTTTTCATACAATTTCCATTTGAGGCACATGATAGCCCATTGGAAAGGTCTATCGAAAAAGTACACATTATTTTGTAAATATCTGACTCTATTTATAGTTTGACTTTGGTGATCCCTAAAAACACTATTTAGGGCCTCAAAACAACCTCAGAAGTTCAGGACCCAAAAATTAGGGAAAAAACTCCCAAACTGAAAAAATACCAAGATGAGCCAGTTGGAATAGGTGGGTGGCCACCAATATCCACATAGATCAATCCCACCCAATTAGGAAGAAATGGTATCCATTACATTTATTTCCCCCATTAGATGAGGAAATTTTTGCTGAATTTGGCCCCAAGTGAGACACTTGCCTTGGTGCAGGAGCTTCCCTACTTTGAAAACTTGATAAAGATGGATCCTCTTATGGCAAGTTCCCTTGAAATATGTGTTTATGATATAATGTTTGTATTCTTGTTCCATGTAGTCAGTTTTGAGCTCTGTTGGTGTCAATTGTTTTTCTATCTCTGAGGCATCCAATAATGGTGAAAAATATGGCCGAAGGAGATCCACATTGAAAATTGGGTGTGAGCGAAGGAAGGGGGAAATGTTGAGGTCAAAATAATTGTCACCCACGACCTTGTTGATGGTGTAAGGTCCATAGTTTAGCGGACAAAGCCTCTAATGGGGCCCTATAAGGCATTCTTTCTACAAGTGCAACTAAACTTTGCCTCCCACCTAAACTTTATGTGGCACTCGATGTTGATCATGGTGCTACTTGTACTTGGAATTGGACTTCTATAAAATATCTTGAAGCTGTGGGAGAATGTACTGGATCTACTCAATGAACCAAGTGGATTTGTCAATTTTAATTTGAGCATGGAACGAGTCTTCCTGGGTGGCCTCAAGGGGTAGTGAAACATCCATGGGACCCAATGGTTGAAATCCCAACCCCAATTGAAAGGGGATGTGGCCATTTGAGATATGTATGGCTCTATTGTAGCTATCCTAAAAATAAGGAAGACTCCCATCCCATGTGCGGGGGTGCTTAGAATTGTACATGCATAGGATATGCATGATCATCCGATTGACGACCTCGATTTGGCCATCTGTATGCGGGTCAAAGGAAGTGGATTTGGTGAGATTGGTGTCCAACAATGACCAGAGGCTTGACCAAAATGTGTTGAGGAAATTGTTGTTCTGATATGAGATATTGGTTTGTGGTATCCCAAAATGTACCTACACTCATTTAAATAAGATCTTGGTAGTGGCCTTCATTGTGATTCTCTTCTTGTAGGAGGCCAAAATCGCCATCTTGGAAAAGTGATCAACAACCACAAAAGCAGAGTAATTTCCCTGCTTGGTGGATGGAATGCTTGACATGTAGTCCATTGAGATGGATTCCTGGGCTTGTCAGAAGTAGGAAGAGGGGTGTACATGACTTGTTTTTTAGTGATTGGTTTGGAAATAACACAAGAAATGCAAGACCAGATATACTTGTTGACATCATGTCAAAGTTTTGTCCAGTAGAAATGTTTTTGTGGCACTTCCACTGTATTTTCTACATTGAAGTGTTCTGCCACTTGACTGTAGTGGGATTCCTAGCTCAACTTCACTCACTCACTTGATGGAATGAAAATATGGACCAGTTGGCATAACAACCTGTCCTGGAGATGGAAATTAGTGAAATTTGTGTTTGTGCCCAACATCTGGTAGGTGGTGGAAAAGTCAGGATATTTTCTCATAGAGTTGGGGCCATCTAAAGGTCTCGTGGCCATAAGAGTATAGCACCGTGGTGAGTTCCATAAATGGAGTTTGGTTGAGGAAATTAGTGATGTGATTGGTACTTCCTTAATTATACTTGATGTTGAGGTGCAAGTATGTGGACCACTTCTGATGTCGATCATTCTATAATTTTTCTTATGTCTGCATGAACTAAACCAACTTATGATTAGTGTGGATAATTGTCTCCTTCCTGAGAATGTAATTCCCCCACTAGAAGTAGGCTTTCACAATGGAGTACATTTATTTTTCATAAGTAGGGTACTTATGGATGACATATGATAGTGTCTCACTATGATAGGTCACATGGTGGTCGTGCTGAGTGAGAACTGTGCTCACAACATAGTCTAAAGCATTTTCCTTGATCTCGAAGGGTTGTTGCAGGTCGAGTAATGAAAGCACTGGGGTTAAGGACAAGCATTGCTTCAAATCATTGAATGCTTGTTGTTGGGATATGACCCACAAAATGTTTTCCTTACCACCAACTCTGGTTACTTGGCTGAGGGCCCATGCAATATGGGAGAATCACAACACAAACTTGCGATAGAAATTGGTAAGGAATAAGAATCTTTGAAGCTCAATGAGTGTGGTTGGGGTTGGCCAGTCATGAATGACCTATATCTTGGTTGGATCTACATGCACACCATGATCATCAACAATGTATCCTAGGTATTGAACCCTGTCCATGTCGAAGGAGAATTTTTCCAAGTTGGCATATAGCTTGTACTATCATAGAGTGTGCAGAACCTATTGAATATGTTGCAAGTGTTCCTCCCAAGTATTGTTGTATATGAGGATTTCATTGAGATACACCACTACAAAATAATTGGTGAAAGGATGCAATATATCATCCATCATCCTCATGAAAGTTGTTGGGGCATTTTTTAAACCAAAGGGCATGTTGAGCCATTCAAAAAGACCTTCTTTTGACTTGAAGGAAGTCTTCCATACATTTTTCTACTCTACTGGGACTTGATGGTAGACATACTTAATATGAATGTTACTAAAGTATTTGTCCTTCTTGATATGATCAATGAGATCATCGATTCATGGAATTGGGTATTGGTTCATGACTATGATTTTATTTAGGGATCAATAATCAATGCAGAGTTGCTAGGTCTTGTCTTTCTTCTGTAAGCATGATTGGGCTTCCACAAGGTGATGAGTTGGGTCATATGTGCCCATTTTGGAGTAGTTCTTAGATCTGACACTTGATCTCCTCATTTTCTAATAGAGATCAGTGATAGATTGGCCCATTGGGTAGCGGTGCGCCAGGGGTCATATTGATGGAATGCTTGACCTAACAGTGCATAGGTACCCCATTAGGTGAGGAGAAGATGTGTTTGTACTCTTCCATGGCCTTATCCACTTGGTTTTTCTATGTGGAGAGGTTATTTGCGGAGTCCATAGATGTGGTTGAAATATTTCACTCACTCTGAGAGAGAATCACGAAGAAGAAAGATTTCCCGGTCTAAAAGATTACCTTCCTGCATTGCTTAGAAGAGATCAAGGAAATGGAAGTAGGTGGGACTACCTTGGGTATCCTGTACAATTTCCTATGCAAAGTAATAATAACACTATGAGGCCTAGACTCATATACAACATGAATTTTCCATAAATAATGTTGGCCCAAAAGAACATCACAAACTTCAAGGGGAGAAACATCACATAATACATCATATTTGAAGGAATTGATGTCGTAGGACAAGTGATACGATTGGCTAAAACAAAGATAGCTTCCTTAGTGAAGCCATCCAATGGTGTAGGGTTGTGGATGTGGCATTGTCACTAGGGGAAACTACTTGATGACCTCCGCTGAGATGAGTTTCTTCTAGCTACCACTATCAATGATGAAGTGCATCAGGGTGCCTTTCACCCACATTTGTGAATGAAAGAGTCACTCACCTTCCTTTGGCTCATCAGGTTCACCGAGATGGATCTTGGTGGTAGAAATGGTGGCACTAGGTTCCATATCAATGATCCATATTCCCTTTTCTGGATCTGAATCAAAGTCATAAATCACATCTAATTCAGAGGATTTCACCTTAGTCACCGATGAATTCTTTGATTGGAAATTAGCAGTGCTATGCTAGGGGATCTTATAAAAGTCACACCACTTCCTGGTATATTTCTTCATCTTTCCATCATCCTTATTTGTTTGTGTCTTAGACTGGTTGTCTTGAGGCCATCCATATTTGTTTTTCCCTTTGTTCTATGGGTTGGGGATTCCCTTTCCCTGCTTCTATTGTGAGGGGTTCCCAAACCCAAACTACCATGTTTTTGGTTTAAGCTTCTACTTGTTTTTTACGACACATTGATAGGCCGTGCCCAAGGATGAGATGTCCAGAAACTCAATTTCTTCTTGGATGTATCTATGTAGATCACCGTGGTACTTAAGCACCATATTTCACTCAAATTATTTGATACCCAACTTGATGCGCAAGGTATGGAAGATATTTTTTAACTCTATCACTACTTGGTCCCTTTCTTATCGCAATGTGGTCCATTTTGTATACAGGTCATCAAGACTTCCAACAGGGTAGTATTGTTCCTTAATATCTTGCTTGAAGGAATCCCAAGTGAGTGGGATTGTAAATAATTAGGTTTCCTCTATTTTGTTTTTCTCATATAAAGTCTCCCACCAATATTTGACATGGGGGGTGACTTTGAGGAGCACAAAAGTAATATTTTATCTATTCGAAAAGTTATGGGCAGAAAAATACCCTTATAGTATATTCAACCATTTTTCTACAACATTTGTGTCTATTTAACCTTCAAATATAGGAATATCAAAGTTGATGCATACCTTAAAGGGGGTGGCACCTCTGCTCGAGGAATCTGTGTCGCTTGTTGGTAGTCGTTGAAGGATTTGCACAAAAATATCCGTCATCTCATTCCTCTGTTGCATGAGGGATTCCTCAAGAAATAGTTTGAAAGGATCTCTTATCCCATCATATTTATTTTATCCCCTCATGGAAGGTCGCTTGGGTGTGAAAGATCTATTTTCCTCAAGAGAAACAAGCTCAAGACCCAACTATTTGTACCCAGACCTCGTCAGGGACATGTACTAAGAATGATAAGGAGTAGACCACTCTGATCCCATTAATTCGGATTTTATAAGAAGAATGAAATGAAAAAATATTATTATTATTATTAACACAGATAAACAATGAACAATAATAAATATATAGTAAAAATGGCTTCTTCAATAAATAAATATGTTGAAACTATAAAATGCAGACTGAAAACAAGCTTGCTAGAATGGTGGCAACTTATCTCTGAGAAGAGATGTGTCAGTTGCACTCATTCTCAAGAAGATGAGTACAATGAGGATTTGAAATCCATTTTACAGTAAACATGAATTCCAAAATCCTAGACATAAAAAAACCTAACCCTAGGAGATGAAACTCCAAAAGCCATGTGGGCGCCATTGGTGTAAGTTGGTACATCAACTTCGTAGGTCCTAAATTTTGCATACAATCTCTAGTTTAGGTGCACAATATCCCGTTGGAAAGGTCTATCAGAGGAATACACATTATACTATCAAAATATAACTTTGAATATATTTTGACTGTGGTGAGCCCTAAAAATGTTGTTTAGGGCCTCAAAACGACCCTAGAAGTTGAGGAGCTGAAAAATAGAAAAACTTGCCAAACTGAAAAAATGCCAAGATGATATTGTTGGAATAGGTGGGTGGCCACCGATATCCACCTGGATCATATAGAAGTACCCGGTGGATGAATTTTCAATGTGTCATGTGACAAGCCTACTCATATAGGGAGAAGATCCAGTGAAATCCCTTACTGCTAAGGATGCCTCCCAGCAAGAAATCTATGACACATACTATAACCATTAGGGAAGGCATGTAATCCTTATCTCAAAAATAAATACCCATCTAGTTCTCTTTGCTACATAGCTCATTTCTTGCAAAAAACTGCACAACTATACCAAGGAAGAATTCCCATATAGGGTTGTCGTAGCAACTAAGTGGTGCGTCGATGGGATTCAAATGGCATGGGATTTATATATGATGAATGAATTTATAGATGTTTATTGGAAGCCCAGAATTCAGGAAAGGGGTTTTATTATAGTTGGATTCTATTATTTCTTGCGATGGTACTCTAGGAGACCCCTCAAGGGTTTAAATAAAATTTTGACAGTTGACATATACTTAAATCCCCTCGCTTCCCGTGACTACATGAGAGAAAGGATCCTCGCATCCAAAATTCACATAATAACCTATTCCAGGATTGGTACAATCAACTCATCCAGGATAACGTGTAGAAAAAATGCATTCCACACACCCTTATAGACATCTATGATGGTTACCATATATTTGAATGTACATTACATAATATATTCGTTTATCCAAGTGATGACCATGGTGCTACAATGGTTCTCCTTCCTTTCTATATTTATTAGTATGACTTTCAATGAGGTGTGGTCTAATAGCCCACACATCTTCAAACACTCCCAGTTGAAGACTATACAACTGTAGAGATGTGCACTAAGCATAATGTAATGATCCCAAGCCAAATTATTTATTGGAATCATTAACTACTACTAATTTATTTAGTTATTAAGTGCATACAAGATTCATCAATACATGGAGATCACAATATATTCAAGATGTAGAAGCACAAGCAAAGATCTAACCTTTTTATTATGAGCAATGTAAGATCAATACAATAGATGACCGATCTGGCATAAACCTCAGATGTTTGTACAAGCAATAGATATGAGCTGCTACAAAATGCTCTCGCTAATACAAAATAATGCCTCCAAAGGCTGAATAAGAAATGAAGATCAATACAAGTAGATGTGAATGCCAAACTCTCCAGCTGAAGAATGCCACGCTCCAATAGAAGGCTGAAACCCTCAATAAATCGGCCCTGCTGCCAAAAGTGTCCAATCACCCTAAGAAATATGCCAATTGATAGATCGGATGGTGGTAAAAATAACCCAGGTGCTTGAATCTCCAAGATCCCTCTCAATCTCCGTAGATCTGAATTTCCCACTGAATGGGGTGCCCCACTGGATCACTGAAACCCTAGCTAGTTCGACCCTGATGAAGGAGACCTCCAAATGCACTGAAACTCTCCCAGAATATAGATCGGGCAATGGTAAGAATAACCCAGGTGCCTGAATCTCCAAGATCCCTCTCAATATCCGTAGATCTGAATTTCCCACTGAATGGGGTGCCCCACTGGATGAATGAAACCCTAGTTGCTTCAGCCTTGATGAAGGAGGCCTCCAAATGCTTTGAAACTCTCCAAGAATATAGATTGGGCTATGAGAATCCCGTGGGAGAAGTTTCGAGATCAGATCTCAAGCAGATCTCCCTAGATCTGAGTTTTACTGAATCACAGGACGTCCCCTATGGCTCCACGACGTCCCAATCTGTAGACAAATATAGAATGATGATAACCCTCCAGAAAATCCTTCAAACTAATGGTCATGCCCCTGCAAACAAAACCCAACTGTCAGAATGGCCCTAGGCCCTCAGGATAAGCTGGATCGAACCTCCCTCGATAAACTGGCCTTGAGACTAGAATGGTGTGGAGGAGTCTTTCATCCCCGAGACCAAGCTGTGGAACAAGG
>ML786058.1:676648-732731 GCA_009831015.1 Picea engelmannii | reverse complement strand
GATATTTCACCAATGAGTTTCTCCCAAGGGTTTGTACATCAAAACCCCCAAACTGAATGCTCAAGATCAATAGAAAATGCTAATCCAAAACCAGAATGCCTAATAGGTGCACCCCGGCCTCTTACTTATACGTTTCCTTCTAATTCTTTGTTGAGTTAGGTTAACTCCCAAGGTTAATCTTCTATTCTTCTGTTGAGTTATCTTTTACTCCTTTATCCTTTTTCTTTCTTAATTCAACTTAAAAATATAACTTTTAACTTCTTGACTTTCCCCCCTTCAGTGTGAGACTGTGACCTAGTGGGGGTGCCCAGGCCACTGAGTCTCCTCATCACCTCTCTAAGAGGTGGGGGACATTACACACAACCAAGATCACAAAAATGATGAAGCAGTACCATAACAAACTTCATGTGTGGTATACCACTACAGGGATACCCATACTAAGCAAATTGACAAATGCCCCAAGGATCCCCTACTTATGAAACATCCAATTAAACCAACCCCAACGAGGGCCAAGAGACAATGAACCAACTCCTCCATTCACACTTCTACCCAATCCACTCATCCATGATCTACCTAGATGATTACAATGCCAATTTTTGTTGCAAAAACAACTGCATTCCAAGGCTCTGTGCAATGTCAACCATCTTTGCCGATAGTTAGGAGGCGTTATTCCATTCCCATTCAATAATCTGTGTTCATTGGCTTCTGACACAAATTCCAGTTCTCCCACTAGAATCCTTCATGTGGACCCCCTCATTACTTACTATCATTTCCCACCATGGTGGTATGCCTTTGGGTTCCATATCTATTCCTCTTGTACAATATTGTTTCTCCACCTTACTCTATGAATTAGGTGAGTGTAATGATTGACTTGGGCAAGCCCATGCCCAATTAAAAATTCAACATAAGTTAACATCACCATGCATAATCAAATGTGTGAGTAGTATAAAAATTAAATCTAGGAGCATAAAGCATTACAAAGGTGATATGATGCCAATAGGGTGACGCACACAACCACTCAGGCCCAATACACCGATATTCATTCAACTTTTACCAACATGGTGGGGGAGGTGGATATATTATACGTCGTTATTCCTACAACGTATGATCTAGGTTGCAAAACTCCTACATGGCTTAAGATCTCAATAGTAAAAGACCACTTACAACAACTCAAATCATAGCTCACCTCCATTGGTCAACTAGTGATTCACACCAAATTACCCACCTAGCCTCACCCCACACTGATTTAGAAGGCTCAAAAAAATCTCCAAATCATCCAACTACGGCTGGAAGATTTCTCCAAATTGGTTGACTATGGCTCAACCCTGTAGAATCACCTCCTAAACCCACCAAAAGTATATACCATTGAAGAATGAATTAGCATGATTGGAATTTATGTCACACAACAGAAGCGAGACTTGACTTCCCTGCCTCCCCAGGAGTGGGTCATTGTGATGCAGGATATCACTACAAGAAATAAAGAGATTACTGTAGGAAGAGAATAGAACCAAAACACATTTGATATGATTTCCATCATGGTCGATACGACCTTGACATTGTTCACCCAACTCTCTGATGTGCTCACCACTGCCAGCCCCCTTATTGAGTAACTCAACAACACCAATCTCACAACTTCTCTAGTCACAACTGACGTCGCAGATATGGTTGTCCAACTTAAATAGAGGCTTCAAGGGCATTTTTTATGCACCTGAGCATTAGTTTCTAGAATTCATGGAAAACCTCAAATGCATGGTTTCATCCATCATTGAGATCATTCCATAAAGAAGCTGGCTCAAGGACGAGTAAGATAATAGTGGTGGGGGCCTATTGGCACCCAAATTTTTGAGTTTAGTTTTGTGCATGCACGAAAATGGAGTTGTGTGTGCTCATTCCATATGTTTGCGCAAACCTAAGGAAATGCACGAGGAATAACATAGAGTGTGCATCGAATTGAGTTTTTTCAGTTGCACACCAAGCTTAAATACTACCAAGTTCATGTCGATACATGTTTTATAAGTTGTTCCAGAAAAAAAGAAGATTACCACCAGAATCAAGAAAGGAATCATCAAGAAATCTCCTCGAATGATTATTTCTAGCAATAGAAAAAGACATGCGACAACCATAGAACAAGTTGTCCAAGATGTTAATATTTCCCTTGATGAAGAGAGTCTATGTGGAGTTTTGGTAGACACCATAATCATGCAAGGAAGTTGTATTATAAAAAAGAGTGGAGTAGAGAAGAAAGAGACAACGTGATCCAGATGGATCTCTGTGGCCATTCACCTTTTCCACTGAATCACCATTTTGATCTTGTGGTTTTTATAAACCATGATATTCACCCTTTTGATGGGGAATGGAATGTGATGCCATCTTTGTTTGTTAATTATAGACATGTAATGATTTCCTAGTGGTCTTATGTACATTCCTACAATATAGAGTTAATGCATTGAATCCCATTATAACTCCATAGTTAAGTGCACTCAGGCTAGAGTAGTACTCGGATGGATGACCTCCTAGGAAGTCCTAGTGTTTTACATGCCTATGAAATTTTATAAATTTAGTCCAATTTATCCCACATGCATCATGGGAATTGTTCTCCTCTCACTCTCTCATATATAATTGAGGTGAAGGAGGCCCTTTAAGCATGCAATTGAGTGTGATGTAAAGCTTGTTGTGAATGAAGTGTAGCCAACATCTCTTTATTTTCAAAGATAGGATACCCCATTCTTCTAGTTGTGTTCTACAATGTTTTTCTCTCTTGTTCATTAATAGAAATTGGTGTTCACTATATTTATTTATGGTTTTGATAAACCATGATATTCACCCTTTTAATGGGGAATGGAATCTAATTCCATATTCATTTGTTAATTATAGACATCATGTAACTATTTCCTAGTGGTCTTATGTACATGCCTACAACATAGATTTAATGCATTGTATCCCATTACAACTCTGCAGTTAATTGTGCTCAGGCTAGAGTAGTACTCGGGTGGGTGATTGCCCAAGAAGTCCTAGTGTTTTACATGCTTGTGGAATTTTATAAACTTGGTCCAATTTATCCCACATGCATCACGGGAATTGTTCTCCTCTCACTCTCTCATATATAATTGAGGTGAAGGAGGCCCTTTAAGCATGAAATGGAGTGTGATGTAAATATTGTTGCGAATGAAGCATATCCAACATCTCTTTCTTTTCGAAGATAGGCTACCCCATTCTTCCAGTTGTGTTCTACAATGTTTTTATCTCTTGTCCATTAGTAGAAGGTTGTTTTCACTATATTTATGTGTTCTCTCCATTATTTTTGTGTCCTTTTTATATATTGGTTATATTTTTGTCTTCATGTCATAATGATCCAGATGGATCTCGGTGGCCATTCACCTTTTATAGTGAATCACTATTTTGATCTTGTGGTTTTGATAGACCATGATATTCACTCTTTTGACGGGGAATGCACTATAATTCCATCTTCATTTGTTAATTATAGGTATCATGTAATGATTTCCTAGTCGTCTTATGTACATGCCTACAACATAGTGTTAATGCATCAGATCCCATTAGAAATCCACAGTTAAGTGTGCTCAAGATAGATTAGTACTCATATGGGGGACCACCCAGGAAGTCCTAATGTTTTACATGCCTATGGCATTTTATAAACTTAGTCTAATTTATTCCACATGCATCATGGGAATTGTTCTCCTCTCACTCTCTCATATATAATTGAGGTGAACAAATCCCTTTAAGCATGAAATGGAGTGTTATGTAAAGCTTATTGTGAATTAAGTGTAACCAACATCTCTTTCTTTTCAGAGATAGGGTACCCCATTATGCTAGTTGTGTTCTAATTTTTTTTTCTTTCTTGTTGATTAATATAAGTTGGTTTTCATTATATATATCTGTTCTCTACATTATCTCTGTGTCCTTGTTATATATCATTTATATTTTTGTCTTCATGTTGTTCTTATTTTGCATGAGGGCTTCCTCAAGCAACCTCTTGAAAGGATCTCCTACTTTCTCATCTCTCTTTTCTTCTTCCATGGGAGGTTGCTTGGGTTGGCGAGAGTTTTTTTACTCAAGTGAAACTATCTAGAGACACAACTCCCTATACCCTAACCTCATTGGGGGCCTGCTCTGAGAAATGATGAGAAGCCTGTTCTGATACCACTGATCCAGATTGTTTTGAGAACGACCTGAAGAAAAAAATATAACTTATATATGAGAAGGACAGGGAGATACTGCGGAGAATACATAAATATAGTGAAAACCAACTTCTATTAATGAACAAGAGAGAAAAACACTGTAGAAAACAACTAGAAGAATGGGGTAGCCTATCTCTGAAAAGAAAGAGATGTTGGCTACACTTCATTTGCAACAAGATTTACATCACACTCCATTGCATGCTTAAAGGGCATCCTTCACCTCAATTATATATGAGAGGATAAATTGGACTAAGTTTATAAAATTCCATAGGCATGTAAAACACTAGGAATTCCTGGGCGATCACCCATCTGAGTACTACTCTAGCCTAAGCATGCTTAACTACATATTTCTAATGGGATCTAGTGCATTAATGCTATGTTGTAGGAATGTACATAAGACCACTAGGAAATCATTACATGATGTCTGTAATTAAAAAATGAAGATGGAATTACATTCCATTCCTCATCAAAAGGGTGAATATCATGGTTTATCAAAACCACACAATCAAAATGGTGATTCAGTGGAAAATTTGAATGGCCAGCGAGATCCATTTGGATCACAATGCTCCCCAACAAAGAAAGATAAAAAATGAAACTCGAGCATCATAAATAGAGTTAGAGATTTTTGACTTGGCTTAGCTATCACTATCGAGCTCATTATGATCCTACTGTATTTTTATAATGTTTTGAATATAATTTTGTGTCTATTATATGTCTAATTTTTATGCAAAGGAGCATTGTGAAACATATTTTAATTCTGAGGTTTTATATATGAAAGATATTAAGTTATATGGTTGGCATATGTGTCTATCATGTGAAATGTATATCTCTGATACTATGGAATGCTTCCAATAATAAATATATGATAGTTCTGATCCATTATGTGTTTTTTATGTGTGTGTATTTTTTTAATTGTTAATCCTAATCATTTATCATACATGAGTTACATGGATGCCAATTGCAGTTACTTTCTATGTGTTTAAGCCTTCTTCCATGTCACAATACCCTATGGTCTCTGTGATCCTCTCTGCATCTCAGGTGATTCCTTCCTTGGCTTTGTCCGAGGATTGATATGTAGGTGCTTTGGGGTTTTTGTTGGAAAAATATGGATGAACCCCAGGTCTAAAAATACCTAGTGTTAAGAAGTAAGGGATGCACACAAGTGTGGACCAAACATTCCCCAAAATAAACTTTTCACCCTCGCTTGAAGGAACATAGATATGGTTTAGATGGCATAACATTCCATATTGGAGATGAAAGTTTGGAACTAGTTTTCCTATGCTCAATGTCTGATATATAATAGAAAAGTTAGAGTCACTATTGTATAATTGTGGCCACCTAGATGTATCATTCCCAAAGGAGTTAAGAACTATGGTTAGTGCCACAACCGGGGGTTGTCTGAGGCAGTATGAAACATGGTTGGTGTTTCTATTTTTGTACTTGATGTTCAGGTGGAATTACTATAGGTATGTGGACCACTTTTGATGGCAGTCATTATGTCACTCTCCTTGTCTGCATGAATTGTAGAGTCATGTGATCAATATGGATGATCGTTTCCTTCCCTAGAATGTAATGCTTCCACTGTTGACATGTCTACAAAATGGAGTACATCTCTTTTTCGTAGGTGGGGTATATACGAACAACATCAAATAGTGTTTCATTGTGATAGGCCACCGGATTCCCATGCTGAGTGAGGATTGCACCAATAGCATAATATGATGCATCTGTCTCAATATCAAATGGGTATTGTAGGTGTGGAATAATAAGGATTGGTGCTAAGCAGAGGTATAATTTCAAATCCTTGAATGATTTCTATTGCGATGCAGTCCAAACAAAATTTTCCTTCACTCCACCCTTGGTGACCTGGCTTAGGGCCGAAGCAATATGAGAGAACCCCAACATAAACATACATAATGGTTGGAAAGGCCCAAGAATATGTAGAGCTTGGTCAGTATATTTAGGTCCAAATAGTTGCATATGAATTGGATCTTGGATAGATCTACATGCACACCCTTCTCATCCACGATGTATCTCAAATATTGGATTCTATGCATATCGAAGGAACACTTTTGCAAATTGGAATATAACTTGTACCATCCCAAGGTGCCCAAGACCTGTTGAATGTTCTCTATATGTTCCTCCAAGTATTTTATAAATATGAGGATGTCATCCATATATATGACCAAAAAGGAGTTTGTGAATGTATGTAAGATATCATCCATCATCCGAATGAATATGGATGGGACTTTAGTCAAGCCGAAAGGTATGAGTAATCACTCAAAGAGACCTTTTGTAGAATTTAAGGTTGCCTTCCATACATCAATTTACTCTATCGACACTTGATGGTAGCTTGACTTAAGATCAATCTTACTGAAAAATTTGTCTCCCTTGAGATGATTTACAAGATTGTAAATCCTAGGGATTGGGTACTTGTTCTTGACTATGATATTGTTTAGGGATTTTTCATCAATACAAAGTCACCATGTCTTGTCCTTTTTATGTACTAGAATAATTGGGCTCCCAAAGGGGAGGATATTGGCCTGATGTGGACCTTTAGAATTAGTTCTTGGATCTAGAATTTGATTTCTTCATTCTCCATAACATAACGCCTGTATAAATTCCTGCTAGGAAGAGGAGAACTTGATGTCAAATAAATTGAGTGATTTACCTAACAGTGCAAAGGCACCCTAATAGAAGAGGAAAATATATATTTCTTCTCTTCTACTATCTTATCTACTGTAACACACCCGACCCCTTAATGGTATTTTAAGGGATGGGGCATCATAATTTTTGTTTTCATCTTAATCAAATCCTCCTACTAACCAGCGACAAGCTCAACCCCTTTCTAAGATATCGGTTGTAGAGGAATTCATCTCTTTGACACTTCAACGCTTCAGTGTTGATCGCCTATTTACTATCCACGCATGAGATCTCCCAGAGTTCTGAAGTCCCAAAGTCCCGTAATATTTCCATGTGGCTTTGGCCTTCAGGCATGTTCATCTCACTACAATAATACACCCCAAATCCTCTGCAGTCAGAAGTCCAAGTTTCCTGGAGTTTCAGTCACTTCACCAACCACTTTGGTTAGGCGGCCTCATACCAAGGGCTGACATGTGTAAAGGGTCAGGGGTGACATGTGTCACATTCCAATGGCTCTATAGGGTATGTGATACGCATGAATCCAAGTGACATGTGGCACATCAAGCTTGGGTCGACGTCACCCTGGGTGACGTCACTGCACCAGATCACTCCGGAATGATTGTCCTTCATGCCTTTCGATCTTGCGTTCAATGTAGGTCCATGTAACCCTTGGATCAATGGCCTCCACTACTTTGTAACTTTGACGTTTAGGGGTTTCATGGTGTAAACCCCTCCTTTCTCCCAGAGTAGTCAATGCTAAATTGACCATGGGGTATATACAATGATTAGGAAAGGATCCTATGTGCCCACGAATCAACGGTTCCCATCACTTCGTTGTTTCAGCCTTCAAGGATTTTTCTGTGTAGTTTGCAATTTCTTTCTAGAGTACGTCAGTGTTGGGCTGATCAAAACCTAGATATGATGGTTAGGAAAATTTCTGAAGCATCCTTGAATCGAGGGCTCTAATCACTTCAGGCTCTGGAACATATTGACACACCACACCTCAAATTTTATGGAGCGCCCAGTCTCTGGACTAAAGGATATTGCACCACGCATCCCCTGTATATCAATGGCTGAGAGGGATCTCAAAGGACCCTTAGATCCATGGTTCAAATCACTTTGTGACTCTTTCCTTCATGATTTTTGATTTTACAGTACCATTATTCTCTCGAAGCGGTCAACGTTAGGATGACCTCGACATAGATCTATCGGTTCGAGGGTGTCCACGTAACCTCAAAGATATACGACTCACAACTTCTTCTAAAGGGTCCCTTTACCATGCCATGGGGTCACCACCCATGCCAACTCCATCACTCAACATGTGGGCCCCCATGTACTCTCGATGTGATACACGCGTCCCCATGATCGAACAGTGAGGAGGGGTCCCAAAGGATCATTAGATCCATGGTCCACATTAGTTCACAACTCAGGCCTTCAGGGGTTTGGACATTAAAACATATTTGTTCTCTTGAAGAGGTCAACATTGGGATGAATTCATCATAGATCCAAAAAATAGGAGAGAACATGAAGGATCCCCATATCAAAGGTCCTGGTGACTTCGCAACTCTGACCTTCGTGGGTTTTGGCTTCACTGCCACTCCATTTTCTCGAAGTGGGACTTCACTGAAGTACCATGTGCAGATCCCTCCTCCTAAATTATTGGATTGTAGGTGGGGCTCCGAACAACATTCCCAAATCTATGGCTCTCCTTTACTTTGTAAATTCGATGTTCGAGGAGTTTGATGCTATGACATCTCCATCCTCCTAGAGTAGAACTCCATCAAAGTTATCTCAGTGTAGATCCAATGGCTGAGGGGACCACCAAACATTCTTGATCAAAGGTTCATTCTACTTTTCCATGGGTAGTTGGATCTCAGTTTAGACAGTAAGATAGGCTCACCTAACCACTGGGGAAACTGTTCATTGTTGTTCAACTTTCCAGTAACCAAATCTCCTAGTTACCTTCAGCCAATTTAAGGTTGTTAATATTATGGTATCTTCGGGAGGTATGAACCTCCATTGTGACCTATGACAAGATTAGAATACTCTGAAAGGAAGCAAAGAAGTGAAGGAAACCCTAGACAAGTTGTCAGATACAAAAATATATTTAATATGAATTTATTAATACCTAGAAGGAAAAGTTGTCCCTACTTAAACTGCCTAGACTACTATAAATATAAGGCGACATTTCTCATTATTCTCATCTCAGCAGCTGTAGAGAGAACTAGATCTACATAGGTGCAGTTGTAGCTTGTGCGCAAGTTTCTAGGAAGGTGTGCGCTAGCCTCTGGGTGGGATTATCTGATTAGCTTGGGTTCTATTCTTTCTTGGTGCATTATTCTCTCTTGGCTATTGGATGGCTACCAGGATTCTCTTCTCTGTCAAGGTCAAGGTGCTCATAGGGTGGCTTCAGCCTGTGGTTGGGTGACGAGGGTACTCTTAATGGTAAAGCGAGCAAAATCTTCTATATTCTAATAGGTTATGGGCCCACACCCCCTTTAGTCAGCCTAAAACATTGGAAGGAAGCATAGCTACTAGATATTGAGCTCTTTGAGGAACTGCCACTAGGGTTACTAGCAGGAGCAACTTCCAAAGACACTGCAACTAGGGTTACTAGCAGAAGTAGTTGCAGAAACCCTAAATATCTGATCCAACACCTTGTGATGGAGCATCTCGCCCAAGAAGTAGATATTCATATGCACCCTAACTCAGTGCACCTCTTGCCTCTCTCAAAAGACAAAAATGACAAAGTTGAAGTTTTGGATCAAGGCATGACCAGTTACTAGTCAACCAAAGACATCTGTGAAATAATCAGTCTTTTACACTACTCAACACTCACCGGGACGATTGAAGATGATATGTGGATAATCGATAGTGGAGCTTCCAGGCACATGATGGGAGATCAAGCCATACTCTCAAATCTAAATGAGAGAAAGACATCATACAAAGTAGAGCTTGGAGAGAAAATCACTTACCCCATCAAAGGATTTGGACAAGCCTCCGTCAAGATGGAATCAAGTAATCATGTTCACTTAAGCAATGTTTTATATGTACCTAGTTTAGAAAAGAATCTTGTATCAATATCATGTTCAGAAGACAAAGGAAATAGAATAGCTTTCATGGATGGAAAGGTGTTATCAGGGCATAAGAATTCCATCATAGAGGATGCTAGGGTTATTTGAAGTCGTGAAGGAAATATGTATAGAGTAATAGAACAAAATGAAGAATCTCTAGTACATGACGAAGTCAACCCTAATGAACTTTGGCATAGAAGGTACACTCATATCAATTATCAAGCATTACCTTTCCTCGAAAAAATGGTTGAAGGAATACCAAAATTGAAATCTACACATGAAGGAATTTGCAAAGGATGTGCCCTTGGGAAGAATATCAAGAAACCATTCCCAAGAAGCAACAACAGATCCAAGGAAATCCTAGATCTAATGCACTCAGATGTTTTTGGTCCAATGCCAGTCAGATATCTAGGAGGATCTCTTTACTATGTAATATTCATAGATGACTATTCAAGAAATACATGGTTGTACCTACTGAAATCAAAAGACGAAGTATTCAGCAAGTTCCAAGAATTCAAGGAAGAAATAGAAAAATTTACGAACAAGAAGATCAAGACATTAAGAACATATAATGGAGGAGAATACACCTCGAAGGAGTTTGTTGCATTCTGCAAATTAGCAGGGATTAGGAGGGAGCTATTTGTTCCTCATATTCCTCAACAAAATGGTGTAGCAGAAAGAAATAACAGATCTATCGAAGAAAGGATAAAAGCCTTATTGAACGATCAAGGTCTATCCATGTTCCCATGGGGAGAAGCAGAAATTATGGAAATATATGTACAGAACAGAAGCCCTCATCGTATATTGAAGGACATGACACCAAAAGAAGCATTCTCAGGTAAGAAAGATAACATAGAAAACCTAAGAATATTTGGATGTCCAGTTTACTCTCATATTCCCAAAGATAAAAGGAATAAACTATAACCCTCAGGAAAGAAGGGGATATTCATGGGATATAGTGATTCATCCAAAGCCTATAGAATATATATCCTAGAACAACACAAAATAGAAGTAATTAGAGACGTAATGTTCAATGAAAGGATGGCCTTCAAGAAATCCATCGAAGAAATTATAGAAGAAGAAGAACTTGAAGAACCTAATGAAGAAAACAGAGAAAACAAAAATAATGAAAAGGATCAACCTGATCATCCTATGGAGCCATGTGAGAACATTGATTCATATATCATACCAAAGGCCAAGAAACAACCATCTTGGCTTGAATCTACATTACAAGACACAAAAAGAATCAAGGTTCCAGAAGGAACATCCAAGAAGAGTACAAGGATGGAAATATTCTCAAGTTATGCAGCATACATGACGAAGATCCTAGATGAAGAACCTACCACATTTGAAGAAGCAGTCCAAAAGGGACAATGGAAAGAAGCTATGGCGGAAGAACATCAATCCATTATGAAAAATGAAGTATGGGAAATTGTACCCAGACCTAAAGAAAAATCAGTGGTAACTTCAAAATGGGTATACAAGATCAAACATGTAGTAGAAGGAAGCGTGGATAAATACAAGACAGGATTCATGGCTAGAGGGTTCTCCTAGAAGGAGGGAGAAGATTATGACAAAAAAATTTCTCCAGTGGCAAGATATACCTCCATTAGAGCTACCATATCCCTTGCCGCTTCAATGGGATGGAATCTACACCAGATGGATGTAAAAACAACTTTCCTCAATGGAGCTATTGAAGAAGAAGTATATATCGAACAACCTCAAGGATTTGAGGTACATTCCATAGACACTCACATTTGTAGATTGAAGAAAGATTTGTATGGACTCAAGCAAGCTCCAAGGGCTTAGTATGCCAGAATGGACAACTATCTAACAAGACTTGTTTTCTCCAAGAGTCATGCAGATCCAAACCTTTATTACAAAGTCGTGGATAATGCACCTATGATTCTAGTATTATATGTTGATGATCTATTCATAATAGGTGAAGAATCTCTAATAATCTAGTGCAAGAAGGAATTAGCCTCTAAATTTGATATGAAAGATCTAGGCCTCATGCATTACTACAGGACTAGAAGTATGGCATAAGCGTTGTGAAGTATTCCTTGGACAAGGAAAGTACGCAATAAAGATCCTTCAGAATTTTGGAATGATGGACTGTAAGTCCATGGACACTCCTATGAATGTAGATATAAGAAAAGTGAAAGTCCCAGACTCCAATACAGTTGATCCATCTCTATATTGACAGCTAATTGTATCATTGATGTATTTAGTAAATACTCGACTAGATATTTGCTTTGTTGTAAACACATTAAGTCAGTTCCAGGTGGAACCTAGACAAGAGCATTGGATAGCTACAAATCATGTCCTAAGATATATTTGTGGGACAATAAACTATGGCTTGAGATATACACATCCAGTGATATCCAACTTCATGGATTCATAGACTCTGATTGGGAAGGAAGTGAAGAAGATAGAAAGAGTACTTCAAGTATGTGTTTCATCTTGGGCTCCGCTATGATATCTTGGGGCATAAGGAAACAGAAGTCTGTTGCACTCAGTATAGCAGAAGCAGAGTATAAGGTATCTTGTGAAGCATGCACAGAAGCAGTATGGCTAAGGAAGTTAATCTCTTATTTATTTGATAAAATTACATAATCGACCATAATATATTATGATAATCAGAGTTGTATAAGATTATCAAAACATCCAGTGTTTCATGAAAGGTCAAAGTACATTGAGATCAAATACTACTTTATTTGAGATAATGTCTAGGAAGGAGAGGTAAAGCTCGAGTATATCCCCACTGATGAGCAGACAATAGACATCCTGACAAAACCTCTATCAAGAATCAAGTTTGCATATTTCCGAGAGAAGATGGGGATCGTGGAAATAACTCCCTTAACTGAAAGGGAAGAATCTCCAAGCTAGGAGAAGGTACAGAAAAATATTCTTGAAAACATTTATTTTGTGACTTAAATGACTCTCCAAGATTAGGAGGGAGCACTGAAAATATTATTTATCTTTGTAATTGAAAATTAGTCAAGATTGGGTAGATTCTTTCCTATTCGGAAAGTGGATTGAGATTTTTGATAGACAATGACTTCCTATTGTGGTTAACATAGGAAGTAGTCTGATTGTTGATGTATCATAGATAACGAATTCCCATTGTGGTTAACATGGGGAGTGGTCTAGGGTTACTCAAGAATATTGGCCCGCCTCAACGAACAACGATTTCTCATTGTGGTTAACATGAGGAATGGTCTGTTTTTGGAGGTTGATACAAGACAGTATTTTCCTCTTGTGGTTAACCGAGGGAATGGTACAGACAGTTATTCCTTAGGGTTATACATTCTCTCCAGGGTGCAATTTGATTAGTGTAGGTGGTGTAAATTCTAACCTTGTACAATATCTACTGCAAACTAATATTCAGAAAAGAACAGAAAAGATACAATGGCAAATACAAACATTACACAGAGATTTTTCACCTGGAAACCCAAACCGGGAAAACCAACATATATTATATCGATACACATTGTTTTACACTGTTTACAATACAATATACATATAGGATCCAGTGGCATCCAAAACCCTAACCCAATGACCTGGATTAGTCAAAAACCCTAATTCCTTAACCGGAAATAGAAAACCATCGGCAAAAAACCATGTGCCGAAAAACCACCTAATATCACGTGGTCCCGAAAATATGTCGTCCCGGAAATATGTCGGCCTGGCGAAAATATGTCGGCCCCAAAAAAAAATTTTGGGGGCGCTGCCCCCGAACCCCCACGCGGGGGGCTCCGCCCCCATGCACCCCCCGAGGGGGGGCCTAGCGGCCCCCCCTCTAACCCCCCTGCGCACCCGACACAGGTGCTCAAACATTACTACTCATGCAAAGAATATAACACATACCCAACAGGTGGAATGACCCAGGGTAGGGAATGGTACAGGCTCAACAATTAGGGATAGACATTATTTAGGGTTATACATTCTCTCCAAGGTGCACTTTGATTAATGTAGGAGGAATGGCCCAGGGTGGGGAATGGTCCAGGATAGTCATTCCTTAGGGTTTATACATTCTCTCCAGGGTGCACTTTGATTAGTGTAGGAGGAATGGACCAGGATGGGGAATGGTCCAAACATTCCTTAGGGTTTATACGTTCCGTCTAGGGTACACTTTGATTAGTGTAGGAATAATGGCCTAGGGTGAGGAATGGTCCAGGCTCAAAAATCAGAAACAATCCTTCTTCCTTGGTTGAGAAGAATAGGGCAGATAGCCCATTGCTAATGTTCTATACTGAGGGTAGATATTCTTTCATATCTCACAGATGTGAGTGAAAGATTGGCCTAGATGACTCAGTTTATATCATAACATTGTTTCTATGCAGGTTGCTATCAGATGTTTGTTATGAAGATTATATGACAGTAGATGTAAAACTATTGTGGTGGATATGTTCCACTATTTGTGAGGCAAATATTCTTTCAAAACTCATAGATGTGAGTGAAAGATTGGCCCAGATGATTGTTATGGAGACTGCCTGTCTCCAGATAGTAGAGATATACTACTATGGTGGATTTTTTCCACTATTTGTGACTATGTGTCACAGTTTGAGTAGTTGCATACTAACTTGAATAAACACAGGTGTGTTCTATCAATTAATATTGTACCAGTTGTCATAGGAGATTATCCAGTTGGATAAAAGATGCTGCTTATGTTGCTACCAGTTGAATGGTCTATTGTGCTCAAGACCATACCTCCCTAGCTAGGAGGGAGTGTTAATATTATGGTAGCTTCGGGAGGTATGAACCTCCATTGTGACCTATGACGAGATTAGAATACTCTGGAAGGAAGAAAGGAAGTGAAGGAAACCCTAGACAAGTTGTCGGCTGTAGAAATATATTTAATATGAATTTATTAATACCCAGAAGGAGAAGTTGGCCCTAGTTAAACTTCTCAAACTACTATAAATACAGGATGTCAGTTCTCATTATTCTCATCTCAACAGTTGTAGAGAGAACTGGATCTGTGCAGGTGTAGTTGTAGCTTGTCCGCAAGTTTTTAGGAAGGTGTGTGCTAGCCTCTGGGTGGGATTATCTTATCAGCTTGGGTTCTATTCTTTCTTAGTGCATTAACCTCTCTTGGCTATTGGATTTCTACTAGGATTCTCTTCTCTTTCAAGGTCAAGGTGCTCAGAGGGTGGCTTCACCCTATGGTTGGGTGACAAGTGTTGGGTATGTGTTATATTCTTTGCATGTGTGTGTGTGTGTGGGTGCGTCAGATATGACGATTGCGTCTGACGATCCCTTCACCTAGGGCTCTGCCGTTGCGCCGGGCGCTTCCTAGGGGGGTCCCAGGGGGGGGCAGGTATGCCCCCCCCTGGTTACGCGCAGCTTTCGGCACCGGGCGTAGCCTGGGGCCGACGGGGTTCGGGGCAACGCCCCGAGTACGCGCAATGTTCAGCACCGGGCATAGCCCGGGGCAACGCCCCAAATTTTTTTTTTGGGCGGTTATTTGCTATTTTTAGCTGATTTGTAAATTAATCCCGGATTAAGGGATTAGGGTTTTGGTATCTACGGAATACCTAAAAACATTGTATATATTTTATGGCGAATGGTGAAATTCGATATAATGAAAAAAGAAAGGTTTTCCCAGTTGAGGGTTTCCGGTAAAGATCTCTGTGTATTCTGTGTATGAGCCATTGATTAATTTCTGTATTGCTTAAGAATATATATGCATTGCTTTACTTCGCAGGTTTAAAACTTACAACAAGGGTATCATCAATGGTAAAACAAGCACAATCTTCTATATTCTAACAAAGGTCAGTAAGGTTAGAAATACTCTGGATTCCTAGACTTGTGAAGCTCTGAAGCCAGTAGGACTTATCTCCTTTAGGATTATCCTAAGGTTCCTATGTGTTGGTCATATGGGTCCTCTCGAAAGGATCTCGTCTACTCATATTTCAAATGAAAAGATCTACCCTTTCAAGGATTGAACCTCTCTATCCTTCCTGAGATTTATCATGAAATGGTTAAGGACTTGGGCATGAAATCTCAGTCGCACAACAAGGAGTATGAAAGAGATATCATCTTCAGACAGATAGGGTCATATTGACACAATATCTCCTATCTCGGTCATCCTATAGGCTTATTTCCCAACATTCCTCAAGGGATATGATGGGGCATACATACTATTAGTCATAATCATAAGTTCACAAGGAGATGAATGCATGCACATATCATGATCATTCCACATAGAAACCATTTATAGATACATATATATAAACCCATGTGTTCATCCATTATTTCAGTTCAATATACAAAGTATGAAAACACTTATCAGAACCATAAGACATGATGCAATTGCTGAAAGGGTTGCTCGTTTCCACCCAACCATAGTCTCAGTCACTCCTAATGGATTTACCATTGCCCACCCTTGAGCTACACCACAATGATTTGATATTGAATATTTTATTTTGTCTCAACAAAAGTTAGGGATGAAGGTTACTCTCCTCCTGGCAGAGTAATAGATAGGGACGAAGGTTACTCTCCTGCTCTCAGATCAGTCATAGATAGGGATGAAGGTTACTCTCTTTCTCTTGACTCAGTCATAGATAGGGACGAAGGTTAATCTCCTTCTCCCAACCGAGTCTCTATTTCATGCGATCAAAAAACACTCTTTTCACAGTTCTTCCTCGAACCCAAGATCTTAATCTATTGTCTTTGCACTCTTCACAGGTCTTCCTCTACCCACTACACCTTCCTAGAAATATTTTTTGTGGCCCAAATCCCCAGTCCATGGTCAATTATGGAAGCCTTACATATGGGTGCTCTACCCCATCCCCTAATTAACGCTTTAGGAGGTATTCCCACCTACTAGCCTAACTGTAATTCTTCCTAGGTCATAGGGTTATTCTGATCCTGAGAATTTAAATCTAGCAAAGTACTGGTTTGGTGGGTATTATCTCAACCATTCCATGTCCCCCTCACCATATATTTTATAGCATTCATGGTCTCTCTTGGAAAACCCCCCTTCCATCATTCATGCAACACTTATCCATTTTTTATTAAATAACATAATTTACATTCATTGACCTTTTATACAAAGGTCCATCAAATCAAACATTCAAACATATCGAGTTTTCCATAGTCTCTTGGAAAACATAGTTATATTTACAAATTGGGGGAAACATGGGTGTTACAATCACCTCCCCCTTAAAGTAACATTGTCCTTGATGTTATATCTGTCAATGTTCTCTGTATATACAAAAGTAAACAAAAATGGATATGACTGTCTCATGGCATCCTCCATTTCCCACATAGCCTCATCTGGGCCAAAGTGTTTCCAATGCACCTTGAACTATGCAATGGTTTGGTTCCTGAGTGAGGTTTCCTTCCTGTCGAATATGCATTGAGTTTCTGGCAGGAATTCTCCTTCCATATCCACCTGAATCACAGACCAAAAAATTATATGATTAGAACCATGTACATATTTATTTAATAATGAAACATGGAAAAACTTATGTGCCTTCATGGTGGGAGGGAGTGCTAGCCTATAGGCTACAGGTCCCACTTTATCTAAGCTTTCAAAGGGTCCACAATATTGGGGTTCCATTTCAGCACAAGATCTCATCCTCAAGGAACTCTTCCTAGGCCTAACTATGAGATATACATGGTCTCATGTCTTGAACTCTCTGGGAGTTATGTTTCTATCGGTGTAACTCTTCTGTCTATCCTGAGAAATTTTCATATTTTTATTTATCTAAATCACTTGTTGTTCCATTTATTTTATCATGTCATTTACGATTGTAATTATATCCACTGGATTACTCCAACTGATTATAATCTTGCATTATTTACCATAGAGGGCTTCAAAAGGGCTCATATTCAATGACTCTTTATAACCGTTGTTGTAGCCAAATTATACCAATGGCAGGTAGTCTTCCCAATTCTTAGGTTGATGCACTGCATGCATCCTTAACATGTCTTCTAATATTTGGTTTACTCTTTCTGTCTATCCATCAGTTTGAGGGTGATAGGCTGTGCTAAACAACAATTTAATCTCAATACCAGCCATTAAGGACTTCCAAAAGCTTGAATTGAATTTTGTATCTCTGTTTGATACAATCTCCCTAGGCATGACATGTAGTTTAAATATATCCTTCATGAATATGTTGGCAATATCTATTGCCTCACAAGTTGACTTGACAAGAATGAAGTGAGCAAACTTTCTCAATTTTTCCACCACTACCATGATGGCATCATTTTTCTTGGTTGATTTTGGAAATTCAGTGATGAAATCCATGGATATGGCTTCCCATTTCCATTATGGAATTGGTAGAGGTTGTAACAAACCTGCTGGGTGTCGTTGTTATGCCTTTACTTGCTAGAATTCTAGACACTTAGCTATATAGTCATCTATGTCATTTTCTAATCCGGGACAATAGAATTGTTTCCTGGTGGATGTGATCATTTTCTGATAACTTGGGTGACCAATATATGGTCTTTTGTGTATTTCATCCATTATGAACCTCTTCAAGTGGTCACAATTTGGAATATATAATTTGTTTGTGTAGTTTAACAGTCCTTCATCAAGCATCTGATAGCCTTCATGATTTATCCCTATGAGCTCTTGCTTTAGGTATGATGTCACAGTCTTGAAGAATGCATATGTTTCTTGTGCATTCCTGACTCTCTCCCTGACATTCACTTCATAGGTGCTTACTACTGCTAGGTGAATCTTTTTCACATTTCTGCTAAGGGCATCAAACACCCTATTTTCCTTTCCTTTGATGTGTTTGATATCGAAATCAATCTCACTAAGGATAGCCATCCACCTATATTTCCTAGCATTGAGTTTTTGTTGATCAAACAAGTGCCTCAACCCATAATGGTATGTCATAAGTATAAATATCCTACCTAGGAGGTAATGCCTTGACATTTTTAAAGCATGCACTATGATGGCCAACTCTAGATCATGGGTCACATAATTTCTTTCATACTCATTCAATTTTATGGATCGGTAGAAAATTACATGCCCTTATTGCATAAGGAATCCTCCGAGTCCTTCCTTATAGGAATTTGTACACATGAAGGAGTCAATATCAGGGTCTACAATATTTCGCATGGGTGAATGGGTTAGAAGGTATTTCAGTTCCCAGAATCTTTCTTCACATTCTGATGTCCAAGTGAATTTAATCCCCTTTTTCTGAAGGGCAGTGATTGGACAATCGATCTTGGAAAATCCTTTTCTGAACCTTCTATAGTATCCTTCTAATCCCATAAAGGATCTGATATAAGATACATCCTTTGGGGTAGGACATTCCATGATATATTTGATTTTTTCATGGTCTACTACCACTCCTTCTTTAGAAATAACATGGCCTAAGTAATTCACTTGCTTTTGGAAAAATTCACACTTGCTAAACTTAGCGTAGAGATGATTCTCTCTTAGTACTTGTAGTACTAACTTAAGATGTTCTTCATGCTCCTCTCTATTCTTGGAGTAGATTCAGATATCATCATTGAAAACCAACACAAATCTATCTAGGAATTTGTTGAGTACATTATTCATCAAGCACATAAAATTGGCAGGGGCATTGGTTAATCCAAATGGCACCACCACAAATTCATAGTGACCATACCTTGTCTTGAAGGTCATTTTGTGGATGTCTTAATCCTTTATTCATACTTTATGGTATCCATACCTTAAGTCGATCTTTGAGAAAATAGAAGAACCCCTTAGTTGATCGAACAAGTCATCAATTCTTGGTAAGGGATACTTGTTCTTTATGGTTTTCTTATTAAGTTGTCTATAGTCTATGCACAGTCGAAGTGTGCCATCTTTATTTTTCACAAAAAAGGTTGGTGCTCCCCATGGAGACACGCTGGGACAGATGTATCCTTTGTTCATCATATCCTTTAACTATAGTTTGAGCTCAACTAGCTCTGGTGTACTCATCCTATAGGGATTTCTAGACACTCGCACTGCTCCTGGTGCAAGTTCTATCAAGAAGTCAATGTCTCTTCTCGAAGATAGACCCGATACCTCTTCTGGAAACACTTATTCATACTCTCTTAATATGGGGTGGTCCTCTAGGTTTGGTTTGTCATCCTCAAAATATCCCAACACTTGTATTTCATATAGGGGACATCCCTTTCTGCAATACTTTTTCATTTGAAGGGTTGATATTCATCTCACTCAAACGAGCTTTTGAATCCCTTGGGGGTTTATTTTTCTCCCTTCTTCATTTACACATTCTAAATTTTTATGGTAACAATCCAACTTAGTTTTATAAGAAACTAACCAGTCCATACCAATCAACAGGTCATAAGACCCTAGGGGGAGTATGTTAAGGGTCACTTGGGTGGGCAATCCATCCATAATGAATTAGAAAGATGGTATGAACTCTACTACTTTCCTTTTGGTTCCAGTGGTTAGTTGTACTAACCATGGCTTAACATGTCTAACTGGTTGTAGTTTACACTTATCAACAGTCTGAAGGGCCAAATAACTAAAATTAGAACCAGGGTCAATTAAAATGGAAACTAAATGGTTGGTGATCATACATTCCATCTCCACCGTTGAATCTTGGTGGTCGGCTTGTTTATTATCCAAGGATACATAAATCCATGGCATGCTCCTAGCCACATCATTGACTTTGGTAGCTTCTTAGATGTTGTATACTCTCCTATTGTTCTGTTGTTTGTGTGGGAAATCTCTCAGCAAATGTTCTTCTGCACAACCCCAACATTTCAAGGGTTCTCTCTTTGGGTTATCAATATTTCCTAAGGCTGCTCCAAAAGGTTTATTTCCACTCTAGGAGGGGAAATTCTCCTTATACACACTTTTAGTAGGAAGTCTCATCCTAGATTTCTTACCATATTTATTAAATCTTGAGGATTTAAACCCCTTCTTCTTGAATCCTAAACTACTCTTCTTCTTCCAGTCCTCACGAGATTCAGTCTGACCCCTGAAATGTTCATAAAAATACCTTGACTTCTGGATAGTATGTTCTAAGGTATTTAGCTTGTCAAACTCAATCTTGTTCTGGTAGGACTGAGGTAACCCACTAATAAATTGCTGCACTTTTACCTTTTAATCCTTTATGTAGGGTACATACCTTATCAACTTAAGGAACTTATTGATAAATTCCTCTATGGTGAGTTGTCCCAGCTTGAGTTCATAGAAATCTTTAGTCTTCCCATCAAAGTATTTCTTTGACAGATATTTCTTCTTGATGTATTCCTCAAATTGTTTCCATGATAAGTCCTTCTCATGGATTCTTTTCACATTCCTATGGTCTTCCCACCAAATGGAATCCATTCTATTCAGGTTGAAGATGGCTATTTGAGCCTTCAATTTTTTAGAGTAGTCATGGACTCTGAAGTACTTATTTAAACTAAGAAGTCAAGATTATGCCTCTTCCCCTTTCTTTATATCTCCATCAAAAGACGGTGGTATGGATTTCTTAAACTCTTCACGATCATGACTTTTGGAAAGATTTCACTTCTTTCCTTTCCTTTTAGAATGTGAGTGAGTTTCTATACTAGAATATCCCTCAGATTTGCTAGTTTCCTCTCTAGAGGACTCTCTTGATGAGTTTCCCCTGCCTCCGGGATGGGCCTTCCTTGAGGTACTTCTCCTAGTGCAGCCACTTATGGGACCATGTTTTCGTATCTCAGGTGGAATTTGAATTCTCTTCATATGTCTTCGGTCCACATGACTTGTTGCGGGTCCATGCTGTAGTTGCCTCTATATATATGATAAGATATGAAACAAGACTGCATTAATTTCCATTTTTTTTTCTTTCTCTTTTATCAATCTCTCATTGTCGGCCTTGAAACTCTATAATTCGACCATGGGTCTCACAATTTCGGCCAGATCCGGAGAGGTTTCCACCACCCTCCTTTCATAAGATTCTTCATCTCTATTATGGGAGCCATCCCCCACTTTATGGCATGTCACCATCCTTTATACTTGTAGTTTATCGTGATTCACTATCTTCTTGAGTGATGACAAAGCACTCATTGTCAGCCAACGGTATATTAATTTATAGACAACAAACAGTTCATATTTCTTAAATACACACACACATAGTAGAAAGTTTCATTATTTTCTTCAGTAAAAGTTTAACTAGACTCTTTAGGAAAGAGGTAATATAGTGTGTCACCTTTAAAAGTCCTTTAAATATGGTTTTTAAGCAACTCTTTCATGAGCCCAAGCAGGCCAAGTGTTGTAACTTGGATCTGATACCAATTCGTAACACACCCAACCCATTAATGGTATTTTAAGGGGTGGGGTGTCATACTTTTCATTTTCCTATTAATCAAATACTCCTACTAACCAATGATGGGATCAACCCCTTTATAATATATTGGCTATAGAGGAATTCAGTTCTTCGACACTTTGATGCTTCGGTGTTGAACACCTCTCTACTATCCATGCACACGATCTCCTAGAGTCCCAAAATTCTGAAGTCCTGTAAGATTGACATGTGGATCCGGACTTTAGGAATTTTGGTCTCACTACAATACTACACCCCAAATCCTCCGGAGTCCGAAGTCCTGGTCTCTCGGAGTTTTGGTCACTTCACCAACCACTTTGGCTAGGCAACCTCGTACTAGGGGCTAACATGTGTAAAGGATCAAGGGTGACACATTTCACATTCCAATGGGTCTATAGGGTATGTGATATGCATGAATACAAGTGGCACATGGCACATCAAACTTGGGTCCACATCACTGCACCACATCACTCTGGAATGATCGTCCTTAATTGCTTTCAATCTCACAGCTAAGGTAGGTCCACATAACCCTTAGATCAACAAACTCTACTACTTTGTAACTTCAATGTTCACGGGCTTCATGGTGTAAACCCCTCCTTTCTTCCAGAGTATTAAACACTGAATTGACCATGGGGTAGATCCAAAAATCAGGGACATATCCTATGTGCTCGCAAATCAATGGTTCCCATCACTTTGTCGTTTCGACCTTTGGGGATTTTTCCGTGTAGTCTCCAGTTTGCTTCCAAAGTAGGTCAGTTCTAGGCTGACCAAAACCTAGATATGACATTTAGGAAAATTCCCAAAGAATCCTCGAGTCGACAGTTGTCATCACTTCGGGATTCAGAGCATATCGACACACCACACCTCAAATTCCCTAGAGCACCCAGTCTCCGGACTAAAGGATATTGTGCCACACATCCCCTATATATCAATGACTGAGAGGGATCCCAAAGGACCCTTAGATCCATGGTCCACATCACTTCATGACTCCTACCTTCAGTAGTTTTGATGTTACAATACCCCTATTCTCCTGAAGTGGTCAACATCAGGCTGATCTCGACATAGATCTATCGGTCAGAGGGTGTCCACGTAACCTCAGAGATCTATGACTCATAACTTTCACTGAAGGGTCCCTTTATCATGCCATGGGGTCACCACCCATGGAAATGTCATCACTCGACATGTGGGCCCCCACGTACTCTCGACGTGATACACTTGTCGCCATGATTGAACAGTGAGGAGGGGTCCTAGAGAATCCTTAGATCCATGGTCCATATTACTTAGTAGCTCCAACATTCAAGGGTTTTGACATTACAAAATATTTGTTTTCCCAAAGTGATTAACATTGGGTAGACTTCATTGTATTTCTGATGGCTAGGAGAGAACCTGAAGGATCCCAGATCAACGGTCCTGGTCACTTCACGGCTCAGACCTTTGGGGGTTTTGGCTTCACTGCCACTCCATTTTCTTGAAGCGGGACTTCACCAAAGTACCATGTGTGGATCCCTCCTTTTAAATGATTAGATGATAGGCAGGGCTCCGAACGACCTCCCCAAATCCATGACTCTCCTTTACTTTGTAACTTCAATGTTCAGGAAGTTTCATGCTATAGCATCTCCATCCTCCTAGAGTAGAACTTTGACGAAGTTTTCTTAGTGTAAATCCAACGGCTAAGTGGAGCCTTGAACATTCTTGATCGGAGGTTCATGCTACTTCTCCATGGGTAGTTGGATCTTGGTTTAGATGGTAAGATAGGTTCACCTAACCACTAGGGAAGTCGTTCATTACGGGTCAATTTTCTGGTAACGAAATCTCACAATTACCTTCAACCAATTTAAGTCTAGTAAGGTCGGTAATAGTATGAAGTCTCAAACTTCCAGAGCTCTAAAGACTGGAGGAATTAGATCCCTTAGGCTTAGCCTAAGGTTCCTAGGTGTTGGTCATATGGGTCCTCCCAAACGGATCTCATCCACTCATCTTCCAAAGAAAAAAGATCTCCCCTTTCAAGGCTTGAACCTCACTATCCTTCCTAAGATTTATCATGAAATGGTTAAGGACTTGGGCATGAAATCTTGATGACACAAAAAATATCATGAAAGATATATCCTCTTCATACGGATAGGTTCAGATTGACATGATATCTCCTATCTCGGTCATCCTACAAGATTACGTTCCAATATGCCTCAAGGGATAAGCTGGGGCATACAGACTATCATTCAGAAGCATAAGTTCACAAGGATATGAATGCATACACATATCATGAACATTCCAAGCACAAACCATTTATAGATACATATATATAAACCCATGGATTCATCCATTATTTCAGTTCAATACACAAAGTATGAAAACAATTATCAGAACCAGAAGATGTGATGCGATTGTTGAAAGGGGTGATCGTTTCCACCCAACCATAGGATCAATCACTCCTAACAAATTTACCACTGGCCACCCCTGATCTATACCATGATTCTTTGAGATTGAATCTTTTCTTCTGACTCAACGAAAGTTAGGGATGAAGGTTACTCTCCTTCTCCCAAAACAGTAATAGATAGGGATGAAGGTTAATCTCCTTTTCCCTGATCATTCATAGATAGGGATGAAGGTTAATATCCTTCTCTTGACTCAGTCATATATAGGGATGAAGGTTACTCTCCTTCTCCTAGCTCAGTCTCTATTTCCTACAATCAAAACATACTCTTTTCATAGTTTCTCCTCGAACCCGAGAGATTAGTCTCTTGTCTCTGCACTTTTCGCAAGTCTTCCTCTTCCCACCACGCCTTCCTTTCTTTCCTTCCTCACCAAGATTTTTTGTGGCCTGAATTCCTAGTTCGTGGTTAGGTATGGAATCCTTACAGATGGGAGCTCTGCTCCATCCCCTCATTAACTCTTGAGGAGGTCTTCCCACCTACCAGCCTGACTGTAATTCATTCCTGGTTCATAGGGTTGTTCTGATCCTGAGCAATTAAATACAACAAAGTATTGGTTTGGTGGGGTTTATCTCAACAATTGTAGGTTCCCATCATGATATATTTAATAACATCCGTGCTCTCTCCTGGAAATCCCCCCTTCTAGAAGTCATGCAACACTTATCCATTTTCTATTAAATAACAAAATTTACATTCATTAACATTTTATACAAAGGTCCATCAAATCAAACATGCACACATATTGATTTTTCCATAGTCTCTTGGCCAATATAGTTATATTTACAAACTAGGGGAAACAGGGGTGTTACATCCACCTACTGTTGTTATGTACAGAGACATCGTGCAAAGGTTTTGGTAGTTGTAGTGACCTTTCGTACTTCTTCCAACTGGACCATAAAGAGGAAAAATATCCCAGTATGTGAGATTACTCATCAAATTTAGAAGATAGGAATGCATCCTAACACCTTCAAGGAAAGGCATCTATGTGGTGGGATTGGATGAAGCAAGTTACGCACCTTGATGAGAAAATTTTTCTTAGAAGTAGTTCAAGAAATATTTCTAGCAATAGTATCTGTCAGAGAAATATTATGACAAGAAGATGCAAGAGTTATTTGAACTCAAACTTGGGAACAAGACCATGGATTAATAAAAAAATAAATACCTGGAACTCCTCAAGTATACGAGTTTCATTAGAGATCAGAAGGTAAAAATTCAAAGGTTCCTGAGTGGATGTCATCCCTCTACAAGGAAAAATTTAGTTTGATGAGCCCAGGAAATTAGAAGAATACATAAGAAAGGATAAGTATTTGTATGAGAAGAATAGAGGAATATCATCTTTCAAAAAGGCCTGGGTTGACAAGAAGAAAGGAAATATGGATCAATGGAGGAAAGGATTCAATCCACCTTTCATAAGGAATAGTTCTCAATCATATCAACAAGGGCATCCATCTCAAGGTTATAATAAAAAGACACATTCCTTGGGAAAGAGGCAGATATACAAAGCCATAAAGTGTTGGGGATGTGAAGATCACATGTATATAGATTTTCCTCGTCGGGGAGATAAAATGAAGACTATGCATAGAATCAAGAAACATGAGACACTAGAGGACATGGATAGAAGCATGGCAAGTATCGATGCAACCTTGGACAATAGACAAGAAGACTATAAATCCCACATTATTTAAGTGGAAGGTAATATTTATAGTAAATACATAGCTATTTTGATTGATTATGGAGCTATTTATAGCTATATAGATCCAAATCTAGTTGAAAGATTTAAATTAAATAATTTTAAGCATGAAAAATCTTGGTTAGTTCATCTAGCTATTGGAACAAAGAGAAGAATTATTGAGCTTGTTAAAGAATTCACTATAAACATGAATGGAATTAACACTAAGGAAGATTTGAACATCATACCACTTGGGTCCTATGAATTCTTGATTAACTTTGGGCATAAGGTTATGGGAAGCTCCTGAATCCATGAGGCAGTTATGCAACACTTTATCGTGTATGTTCAGGGAGGGGATGAATCATCTTTGTCTTCTACCATGGGACCTAGGATGACAGTTGGTTTCTCATCTTGAAGATTCACTGAGTTAGAGGGAGGCTGGGGGGACTCAGATTGTAGCAACCTGGAGAGGGACCTTTTGAAATCTTCATTTTTAATGAGTTCAGATAGGGGTACAGGAATTATAATCCTCTGAATCTCATGCTCAAAATTGAAGGAGGGGATAGGCCCGAGAGCTTCCCTTACCTCAGTGCTAGGTTCCTTGGCTGCTAGTGAAGCACTCTGAGTTTTCTTTTCTTTAGTAGTGGCTGCTGCAGATTTAGTAGGCCTATCTAATATGAGGGGCTAGTCTTGGCTATCAAAGTCTCCTTCTTTCTTTCTTGACTTGAGATTGTATCTATTAGAGGCGTGACCGGCCCTTTCTCCCTTACCTAACTCATGGATTTGGATGTTCATCAAGGATTTTTCATATGCATACTGAGTCAAATGGGGAAAAGGAGGAGCTTCTTCAACACAATGAATTTTGGGGTTGAACTCGTCTATCTCCTCCCCTCCTTCATGAGTAACCAGGTTATTTTGGAGAGGGGTTTGAATCCTTTGATCTTCTCTATATTTTTCCCTTTGTTCCCTTGGGAAGGCCTGTGGTCCATTGTTATTAGGTCTCCTAAAACCTCTACCATCAGCATTCTGGGGATTTCTGTACATGGGCTTCCCTTCTAAGTCCCACCTTTCCATTCTAGCAGAAAGTGAATTTAGTACTCTAGCTGTCTCATCTATCTGAAGGGGCAGGGGAGAGGAATTGGATGAGGAAGCTTCAGGTATCTGCCTGGATATGTTTCTACCAGCAGTGTTCTTGAGTCGGTCAACAACCAATAAGTTATATTCTACCTCCACGGCTGCATCTTGCATATGGGCCAGAGTAGTGGCTCTTCTTTCCCTCAACAGGAGGTAGAAATCGAGATCAAAGGTGCTAGTATAAGTGATATTTGAAGAGGCTTTGGAGGGTTTTATCTCAGTAGGGATTTTGTTGTACATTTTATTAAATATCTTGGAGAAGTCGGAGATAGACTCTCCTTCTTTTCTCTTCAAAGACCCAAACTCTGTCATGTAATACATGAAGTCTTTTTTATCTCCCCACTGTCTTAAAAAGGCATTATCTAAAGCTTCGATCCCATCAATAGATCTAGGAGGCAGGGTCTTAAACCATTTTCTAGCCTCGCCTTGGAGACTATGGACAAAAATTGTCATCCATATCTCTACATGCATGATGTTATTATCATCTGTGAAACTGTAAAAGGCTTCTAGGTTTTCTTCTACAGTTATGTCCCCCTCACCTGTAAACTTGGGCAGCTGCTTGAGGTAACCATCTGCCAGGAGGTTATTGAGAGGCTGAGGTAACATAAGGGGGGCATACCTAGTGGCTATAATAGCCTCCATTCTGGTCATAGGGGGATTTACTCCTGCCATGGGAATATTCGGTGGAGGAGAAATTGGAGGAGAAGGGGTGTGAATAGGGAAAAATAGGGAGAGAGCTAAGGGACCTAAATGAGTAGACATTTCTCTCTGTGCAGTAATAGTAACAAAAGGAGGGGTGGTGAAACCTTATGAGGCTTGGGGTCTGCGCTGAGGCACCACTTCGAGGGAGGGGGGAGTGACGAGGATCTCTACTTCTGATGCCAGACCAGGAGGGTAAAACTCAACAAGAACACTCCCGAAATTAAGAAAATGGGAAACCTCAAAAAAAGGTTGGCTGGGAAGCTGGGAATAAGAAAATGTAGTTTTTACGGAAGGAGCTGAAGAAATACCTGGTTCAGCGGTGAAAATTTCTCCTTGAGAGGCCTTCCATTTTTTGATGATTACCTCTGAATCTTCTTCAGGTGTGGCCAGAGGCAGCGATGGGTGGGATCGTGTGTGTCTACCGTTGGAAGCCACAACTAACCCAACAGGTTCACCATAGTGGAGTCATCACAATGGAGTCGCCAAGTGCATAGTAGAAATCTTCAAGGGCTATGATGCTTGATGCACCTTCAGAATCAGAAGCTCAATGTCGTTCAATCCCAGGGAATATTTTCAACTTCGTCCCTGGCAACGGCACCAGAAATGTTGGCGATGGAAGTCACTCTTGGATTACAACAGGAGCAGAGCTCAACACCCATCAATTTATGTCACAATTTGTTTATGAAAGAAGTGATCGAATGGAAGTTAACTCAAAATAATATTGCTCCAACTCTGAAACTAGGCCAGGCATGCATGGGCAAGTGAGGTCATAGATAAGCTTCAAACAGTGAGTTTTAATAAGGGTGAGTAGGGGGAAGAATTGTATAAGAGGAGTGCAAGGGTCTGTTATAAACATTAGGTTTCTAACAGACTGTAGGAGAAGGAATCTAAATGCAAGATATTCTTACATTCAAATGAAAAACACTGGAGAATACAACAATGCAACAATAAATCCTTTATCATAACATGAATGCAATAATTCGCACGAATTAGTCGTTCACAAACTCTCTCAGCATAAGATGAAAATTAGATGGAGTAAGAAAGACTGTCTTTCATAAAACAAGAAATCTCGCATACAGATGCATGACCAGAGAAATAGAGTGTTGCTAAAACTTTTACCGTCGGGAGCTTTTCTCTACCATCGATGCCTACCAAAATGGAGAAAATTCCTACATATGCTTCAAACAACAATAGAAACAAAATTGAGACATTGCATTAAAAACATTGCGTCTGCATGGCTTTTGACAATCTACACCTACAGTCTCTGAATGATCGTGCACCTATGGTAGACACAATCGAACTACTGACAGTCCCATGGGCAAATTGACGTGCTTTTAATTCATCGCCAGACTTTCCCTTTATGGCTGAGATGATATCTAACCACCACCAACTACCTTAATAACTACTTCCTTGGGATTGAGAATGGCCCAGCCAACTCGGCACCTTTGGGATGTGGAGGGCCTCTCGCGCTACCACCTGGATCAGCTGGATGGTCTCTCTTTGGATGTTGCTTCGCTGGATTGTTGCAAGGGACCCTATGGTGGACGTGGATGAGGGTCTAACGGGGGTGATGGCACCAAAACTATGACAGTGAGATGAGAGGTGATGAGATGTGGGAGATGTGATAGGGGAAGACACATGGTGGAAGGAAATAAGCGGAGGGGGGAGGATATGGGATATAATGGGCACATTATTTATGGGAGGCTGACATTGAAGGGAGTGAGACACATAGCAGGTGGTGAGTGGATGATGAGAAAGGAAGGGACCATGTGGACAGAGAGAGGGGAGATGGACAGATGTTGAAGGATGAGGAGGGGCTAAAGGGAACGAGTCATGTCATATGGTGAAGTGGAGAATAGGTGGCAGGGGAGAGGCGACTTGGAAGGCGACACGACAGGAGGGGGCCCCACGTCAATACCCCACCATTGTGGACACCCCCTCCCCTTATTAAAGGAATAAAGGCAAGGGGGGTCTAGAATTCACTTGAGCACCGTTGATCTGGGCTCTCTAATCCTGGTCGCTTGAGAGATGCGTGCCCGATTCCAGACCCCCCCCCTCCGCTTAAAGGTAGAATGGTAGGGGGGCTCCAGAATCCAATCACGACTGTAGATCTAGGCACGTAGATTCTGGCCGCATAGATTTGCTCGCTGCATATCCAAAATGTGCATTTGCGCCCCAAAATTAGGGTAAGTGGGTTTTTACCCTGCTTCTTCACATTTCATCCCCCCTTATAAGAAATGTCACTAACATTAGGCTCCATGGGGGATAGATTCATCCCTTTGATGCTCTAAGGATTCATTTTGCAGACCCAATGCCTTGCTGTTGGGCTATGGAGTCATTTATTAAGCCAAAAATAGAAAACAATATTTACAAAACAAAAGAAGCCACTTGCGGCTTACAAAAAATATTTTTTTAAGAAATGCCCATTTACTAGGCCATCAAAAACTTCTTCCCCTTCCAAATCCTGCACCTTGTAAGTGTTGTTTGAAAATACCTCAGAGATATTGAAAGGCCCAAACCATAGGGCATTAAACTTACTGTGTTTGCTCCTATCCTGCCTGGGTGCATCCCATTTGAGCACCAGATCACCTAGCTTGAAATATTTCTTTCTGCTTATCCTGTCAAAGTTTTGCTTGATATTTTGATGATGATGGTAGGCCCTATCCATGACCTGTTCCTTGATCTATTGTACTTCCACCAACTGATGAATCCTTCTAACCATATGGTCAGGCTCTCCTTCTAGGTCCTGGAGAAATTTCGCCAGAGATAAAGTGAGATGAGTAGGGAAAACAACCTCTGTTCCGTAAACAAGTTGGAAAGGTGAGATGCCCAAGGAATTCTTTGTTGTCACCCGATTAGCCCATAGAGCAAATTTGAGCTTGGAATCCCAGGCCCTTTTATTATCTTCAAATAATTTTTTAATGATCTTGATCAGACTTTTATTGGAAAACTCTGCCAGTCCATTTCCTTGAGGATAATAGGGAGTAGAGTGGATCAGCGAAATCTCAAACTGTTCACAGAACTTGACCTGAGGCTCAGACCTGAAAGAGGTAGCATTGTCGATGACGATTTTGCTGGGACAACCAAATTTGGCTATGATATCTTTCAGGAAGATGATAATTACTTTGTGAGAAGTACTCCTGGTAGGGGTAGCTTCTATCCACTTAGTGAAATAGTCTATCGCAGTCAGGATCCATCTGTGTTGACCACTTGAGGGAGGATGAATTTCTCCAATGAAGTCCAACCCCCACTGCTGAAATGGTGATGAGGCTACTATAGGCTTTAATGGAAACGATTTGAGCTGTTGTTTTCCTGAGAACTTTTGGCATTTGATGCAAGCCCTGATTTCTTTGCAGACATCAGTGAATAAAGTAGGCCAGTAATATCTAGCCCTGAGGATCTTATGAGCGTTGGTCTTCCAGAAATGATGCCCCTCATAAAGGCCGCTATGAAAATCAAACATAACCTTCTGGGCTTATTGCGAGTCCAAGTATCTTAAACATACCCCTAGAGGGTCTTTCTAATACAAGGCTTGGTCAATGAGGAAGTATCTGACCACCTTGAGCTTTAAATATCTCACCTTTCTTTTTCCCATTCCATCAGGAGGCTTCAATTCTTGCAGAAAGTACAAGATATCCTTGTACTAGGTGCATTCTATTAGTGATAAGGCACCCTGAGAATTCATATTGGATGACTCAGCTTGCGGATTTTCTGAACAAGTGTTGATGAGGCTAATCCCCAAGGCTTTACAATTGGATTCAACCAATAAATTGGCTAAACCCTTCCCCTTTATCAACTTAGTGGGCTTAATCTCCAGATCAAACTCAAGGATCTTGGCAATCCACTTACCTCTTCTCCCATCTATGTCGGGCTGTACAAGGATGTCCTTCACAGAGGCTAAAGGAACATATGCGGTCACTTTTGAGTGCAGGACATAGACTCTGAAAGCTTTGAGAGATTTCACTAAGGCATAGGCCTATTTTTCCATGATTTCATACCTGATCTCTACATCTATTAATGCCTTGCTAAAGAATGCAATGGGTTGTTCTTTCCCTTCCTCATTTTTCTGCAACAAGACCGTTGCTACTGTATCAAAAGAAGCAACAAAGAAAATTAAGAACTCTTTGGAATAGTCAGGACTGATCAGCACAGGTGCCTCAGTCAATGCCCTTTTTATTGGGATAAAATATTCCCTGGGTTCAATGGTCCATTTCAATTCATTTCCCTTCCCGAGCATGGCTATGATGTGTTTCACCAACTCAACAAAATTTGAGACGAATCTCCTCAAGAAATTAATCTTCCCCAAAAAGGCCTGAACTTCCTTCTTGGATCTAGGAAGTGACAGGGTTTGAATTGCCTCTACCCTACTAGGATCAATCCTCACTCCCTCTACTGATACTATATGGTGTAATAACTTCCCATTCTTCATAGCAAACAAATATTTCTTTGGGTTTAGGGATAGGCCAAACCTTCGACACTTCAGGAAAACTTTCCTCAAGTGGCAGCGGTGCTCCTTGTCTGACCTGGAGAAGACAGTGATGTCATCTAGATAGATTACCACAAAATGGTCCTTCTCCCCAATGAAGTCTATGTCCATGGCTCGCTGAAATGTTGCTTCTGCATTCATCAATCCAAAAGGCATTTTGGCATACATGAATGTATCCCAAGGAGTGTTGAAGGCTTTTTTTTCTTTGTCCTCAGGCATGACTGATATCTGATTATAACCAGAAAATCCGTCAATCATGGATGCACCCGTTACCCTTTGCAATATGTGTTCCATGTTGGGCAGGGGATAATTGTCTTTCCTTGAGCTCCTGTTCAGGTTCCTGAAATCAACATAGAGTCTGATTTCTCCACTTTTCTTCCTTATTGGGACCAAATTGGCCACCCATTTGGAATATCTCAAGGGGACAATGATTTGGGCATCTAGCAATTTCTTCACCTCTTTCTCCATGATAGGTAGCAACATGGGATTTGTCTATCTCAACTTCTACCTGAACAGCTTAGCCTCTTCTTTTAGTGGGATCTTGTGCTTGATGACAGATGTGTCATAAGTCTTGAGGTATTCATAGCCCCATGCAAACACATTAGTGAATTCTTTTAATAACTTAGTATATTCCACCCTCTATTCATTGGTTAGGTTGATTGATAATTTGACAAGCTTAGGCTCCTCTTGTGTGCCAATGTTGCATTCGGCTGTATCAACATCTTCATTTGAAACACCACCCTTTATTGCCACATCATTCTTGTCGAACAATATTTCTAAAGGGACTAATGCCCTTGGAATGTGATTTCTAGGAAGTTGAATAATCTGGTGATTAACAATTTTATTCAAAAATACCTTATAGGGAGGGTCACCTTCGGGATCAGGATCTTGATCAATGTGTAATGCAGAAAACTCATTGACGGACTGAAGAAATTTTTCAATTTCAAGATCTTCCTCGAATACCTTCCAATGATTTATATTGTCTGGGATGGATGGCCTGTATCTTACCTTGACCTCACCATTAATCTTTGGTGGCAAAGGGATCCTGAACAAACTGGCTGAGACTGCTAGGGAGTCGGTCGAGGTATTCTCTTCCCTTGGGACAAAAACAATATTGAAAGTAGAGAAGAAATTATCAATCAGGTCCCATACCTCGTTCCTATAACTTCTAATATGAGGAATCTTAGCCTGATAAACATTCTTGACCTATTGGATAATTAATTCAGCATCTCCAGACACTTCCATCTCCCTTATTCCCATTCCTTTTGCAGCCCTCATACCCAAAACAAGAGCTTCATATTCTGCCACATTGTTGGTGGTTTCAAATTCCATCTTGTATGATAGAGATATGGTCTCTTGATAGGGCGATATGAAAATCACTCCATCACTTGTGCCTATATTGGAGGAAGCTCCGTCAAAGAACATCTTCCAAACAGAGGTGGTTGGAGGAGGTATTTGCTGATTAAGAATGGGATGCTTTCTAATCTGTAAAGGGACCTCAGGAGCTCCAGTGATCTGTAACAAACTAGACCCTAAATCAGTGTCAAGTGCAAATATGGGGTGATTAGTGGGGTTTGCTTCATCACTGACAATATAGGCTAGTTGGGCTTCTCTATACAACCTCCTGTGTTCCCCTCCAAAGACCGGAATGGTGGCATATGTGAGATCCATCTGTAATGTTCCTCCAAGTCTTTTTTAACGAGTTCAGATAGGGGTATAGGAATTCTAATCCTTTGAATCTCATGCTCAAAATTGAATGAGGGGATAGGCCTAGGAGCTTCCCTTACCTCAGTGACATGTTCCTTGGTTGCTGGCGAAGCACTCTGAGTTTTATTTTCTTTAGTAGTGGCTGCTGCAAATTTAGAAGGCCTATCTGCTATGAGGGGCTAGTTTGGATTTCAAAGTCTCCTTCTTTCTTTCTAGACCTGATATTGTATCTGTTAGAGGTGTGACTGACCATTTCTCCCTTACCTAACTCATGGATTTGGATGTTCATCAGGGATTTTTCATATGCAGACTGAGTCAAATGGGGAAAAGGAGGAGCTTCTTCAACACAATGAATTTTGGGGTTGAACTTGTCTATCTCCTCCCCTCCTTCATGAGTAACCAGGTTATTTTGGAGAGTGGTTTGAATCCTTTGATATTCTCTATCTTTTTCCCTTTGTTCCCTTGCGAATGTCTGTGTTCCATTGTTATTAGGTCTCCTAAAACCTCTACCATTAGCATTTTGGGGATTTTTGTACATGGGCTTCCCTTCTAACTCCCACCTTTCCATTCTAGAAGAAAGTGACTTTAGTACTTTAGCTGTCTCATCTATCTGAAGGGGCAGGGGAGAGGAACTGGATGAGGAAGACTTAGGTCTCTACTTGGATATGTTTCTACCAGCAGTGTTCTTGAGTCGGTCAACAACCAATAAGTTAGATTCTACCTCCACGGCTGCATCCTGCATATGGGCCAGAGTAGTGGCTCTTCTTTCCCTCAACAGGAGGCAGAAATCAAGATCAAAGGCGCTAGCATAAGTGATCTTTGTAGAGGCTTTAGAGGGTTTCATCTCAACAGGGATTTTGTTGTACATTTTAATAAATCTCTTGGAGAAGTCGGAGACAGACTCTCCTTCTTTTCTCTTCAAAGACCCAAACTCTGTCATGTAATACATGAAGTCTTTTTTATCTCCCCACTGTCTTAAAAAGGCATTATCTAAAGCTTCGATCCCATCAATAGATCTAGGAGGAAGAGTCTTAAACCATTTTCTAGCCTCGCCTTGGAGACTATGGACAAAAATTGTCATCCATATCTCTACATGCATGATGTTATTATCATCTGTGAAACTGTAAAAGGCTTCTAGGTGTTCTTCTGCAGTTATGTCCCCCTCACCTGTAAACTTGGGCAGTTGCTTGAGGTAACCATCTGTCGGGAGGTCATTGAGAGGCTGAGGTAACACAAGGGGGGCATACTTAGTGGCTATAATAGCCTCCCTTCTGGTCATAGTGGGATTTACTCTTGCCATGGGAATATTCGGCGGAGGAGAAGGGGTGTGAATAAGGGAAAACAGGGAGAGAGCTAAGGGACCTAAATGAGAAGACGCTTCTCTTTGTGCAGTAATTGTAACAAAAGGAGGGGTGGTAAAACCTTATGAGGCCTAGGTCTACATTGAGGCACCGCTTTGAGGGAGGGGGGAGTGACGAGGATCTCTCCTTCTGATGCCAGACCAGGAGGGGAAAACTCAACAGCAACACTTTCGAAATTTAGAAAATGGGAAACCTCAAAAAAAGGTTGGTTGGGAAGCTAGGAATAAGAAAATTGAGTTTTTACGAAAGGAAGTGGAGAAATACCTGGCTCAGTGGTGAAACTTTCTCCTTGAGAGGCCTTCCCTTTTTTGATAATTACCTCCAAATCTTCTTGAGGCATGGCCAGAGGCAGCTGTGGGTGGGACCGCATGTGTCTACCACTGGAAGCCACAACTAACCCAATGGGTTCGCCACAGTGGAGTCATCACAATGGAGTCACCAGGTGCACAGTAGCAATCTCCAAGGGCTCTGACGCCTGATGCACCTTCAGAATCAGAAGCTCAATGTCGTTCAATCCCAGGGAATATTTTCAACTTCGTCCCCAACAACGGCGCAAGAAATGTTGGCGATGAAAGTCACTCCTGGATTGCAGCAAGACAAGATCCCGACGCCCATCAATTTATGTCACGATTTGTTTATGAAAGAAGTGATCGAATGGAAGTTAACTCAAAACAATATTGTTCCAACTCTGAAACTAGGCCAGGCATGCATGGGCAAGTGAGGTCTTAGATAAGATTCAAACAGTGAGTTGTAATAAGGGTGAGAAGGGGGAAGACTTGTATAAGAGGAGTGCAAGAGTCTGTTATAAACATCAGGTTTCTAACAGACTGTAGGAGAAGGCATCTAAACGCAAGATCTTCTTACATTCAAACACAAAACATCGGAGAATACAACAATGCAACAATAAATCCTTTATCGTAACATGATTGCAATAATTCGCATGAATCAATCGTTCATGAACTCTCTCAGCATAAGATGAAAATTAGACTGAGTAAGAAAGACTATCTGTCATAAAACAAGAAATCTCACATACAGATGCATTAACAGACAGCTAGAGTGTTGCTAAAACTTTTACCGTCAGGAGCTTTGCTCTACCATCGATGCCTACCAAAATGGATAAAATGCCTACATATGCTTCAAACAAAAATAACAACAAAATCGAGACGTTGCATTAAAAACATTGTGTCTGCATGGATTCTAACAATCTACACCTGTAGTCTCTGAATGATCATGCACCTATGGCAGATGTAATCGCACTACCGACAGTCTCGTGGGCGAATCGATGTGCTTTTAATTCATCACCAGACTTTCCCTTTATGGTGGAGATGATATATAACCACCACCAACTACCTTAAGAACTGCTTCCTTGGGATTGAGAATGGCTCAGCCAACTCGGCACCTTTGGGATGTGGAGGGCCTCTCACACTGTCACCTAGATCAGCTGGACGGTCTCTCTTTGGATGCTGCTTCAATGGACTGCTGTGAGGGACCCTACTGTGGATGTGGATGAGGGTCTAACAGTGGTGATGGCACCAAAACTATGAGGGTGAGATGAGAGGTGATGAGATGTGGGAGATGTGACAGGGGAAGACACATGGCAGAAGGAAATAAGTGGAGGGGGGAGGATATGGGATATAATGGGCACATTATTTATGGGAGGCTGACGTGGAAGGGAGTGGGACACATAGCAGTTGGTGAGTTGATGATGAGAAAGGAAGGGACCATGTGGACAGAAAGAGGGGAGATGGACAGATGTTGGAGGATGAGGAGGGGCTAAAGGGAACAAGTCATGTCATGTGGTGAAGTGGAGAATAGGTGGCAGGGGAGAGGTGGTTCGGAAGGAAACATGACAAGAGGGGGCACCACGTCAATAGCCCACCATTCTGGACCCCCCCCCCCTATTAAAGGCAGAAAGGCAAGGGGGGTCTGAAATTTGCTTGAGCGCCATTGATCTGGGTGCTCTAATCCTGGTTGCTTGAGAGATGTGAACCCGATTCCGGACCCCCCCCCCCCCTCTGTTTAAAGGTAGAATGGTAGGGGGGCTCCGGAATCCAATCACGACCGTAGATCTGGGTACGCAGATTTTGGCCACCCAGATTTGCTCACTGCATATCCAAAAGGTGCATTTGCACCCCAAACTTAGGGTAAGTGGGTTTTTACCCTGCTTCTTCACATTTCATCCCCCCTTACAATAAATTTCTCTAACACAATCATCATGCTATCTTAGATTGTTATAACAAGGTTTTCACATGTCTTAATGAAGAAGGGAATTCAAGGACAATGCAAGGTATTCCAAGGCCTATATCTATCTAAGAGATTTCGGCATTCCAAGGGTGCCAGATATATGCAACCCATATGGAAGACCCAATGAAGGATAAGGAGCCAAGTATTGAAGACTATCCAGTCTTGAAAGAATATGAATATGTGTTTGGGGAGTTGCAAGGATTGCCACCAAATATGGATGCAGATTTCTCTATTGACTTAATTCCTGGAGCTACCCCAATGTCCAAAATTCTCTACAGAATGAGCACACTAGAGATAAAAGAGTTGCAAATGTTGCTAAAATAGTTGTTAAACAAAGGTTGCATACATCCAATTGCTTATCCTTAGGGTTCCCAAGTTATTTTTGTCAAGAAAAAATATGGAACACTAAGGTTATGTATTGAAATTAGACATTTGAAAAAGTTTACAGTCAAGAATAAATATCATTTTCCAAGGATTGATGATTGGTTGATCAACTGAAAGGAGAAAATATATTCTCCAAGATTGACTTGAGGTCAGGATATCATCAAGTGAGAACACAAGAATAAGACACTAGTAAAGTAGCCCTTAGGACAAGGTATGGACACTATGAATTTGTAGTGGTTCCTTTTGGGTTGACAAATGCATGCACTAGATTTATGTTTTTTATGAATGTGGTGTTCATATATTTCCTAGACAAGTTCATCATTGTATTCTTGGATGATATTCTCATCTATTCCAAGACAAAGGAGGAGCATGAGAAACATTTGAGGATGGTGATACAAGTGTTGAGAGAGAACCTATTGTATGGATAATTGAGTAAATTCACTACTTATTAAAAGAATATATATTATTTGGGTCACATTGTTTCATATGATGGCATAACAATGCATCCATAGAAGATTGAAGAAATCAAAAGTTGGCGAGTTCCAACAAACATTTCAGAGGTTAGATCATTTATGGGTCTATTTGGTTATTACAAGAGATTAATTGTGGGATTATCCAATATTTCACACCCAATAACATTTTTTCAAAAGAAAGGAGTAAAGTTTGACTAGAGTGCTAAGTGTGAAGATAAATTTTAGTTCTTAAAGCATTTACTAACTAGTGCATCTATTTTAAAAGTTGCAAATCCAGATGAGGATTTTGTTTGTGTGCAAAAATGCATGCAAGGAAGGGCTCGATGAATTCCTTACACAAAATGGACATGTAATTTGTTATGAGTCCAAAAAATAAAATTGAAGGAGCATGAAACAAATTATTCCAAACATGACTTATAGTTGGCAGACATAGTACATTCTTTAAGGATGTGGAGGCCTTACCTCATGGGAATAAAATTTTAATAGAGAATATACCATAGTGGTCTAAAATTCTTGTTTGAACAACCAAAAGTAAATTCCATACAAACTGGATGTTTGGAATTTCTTAGTGAATATGAATTTGACATAAATAACATAAAGGGAAAATATAACAAGGTGGTTGATGCACTCAACAGAAGGGTGCATAAAATGCATTCTACAACCATTCGAATGTACAAGAAAAATTTAAAAGATTGAATTAAAGAGGTTGTAACAACATACCAACATTATGTGCAAGAGAAATAAACCTTACAACAAAATAATATAGAACATAAATATAAGTATTACAAGATAGAAGAGGATGGAATCCTCTTATTCAATAATAGAGTATATTTTCTATATTCTCAAGAATTGAGAAATTTTATTTTGAAGGAGATGCATAATGTTCCATACGCTGGACATCCAGGATACCAAAAAACTATTACAACTATAAGAGGCCAATATTTTTGACTTGGTATGAAGATACATGTCACTGATTATTTGGTTGTATGCATGAGATGTCATAAAGTAAAGGATAAGCATAGGCATCCAACATGATTGCTGCAACCACTACCCATTCCTGAATGGAAATGAGAATTTATTACTATTGGTTTCATTACCAAATTTCCTAGGAGAGTAAGGAAACATGATTCCATCATGGTAGTGGTGGAAATTCTTACAAACGATACACATTTCTTTCTAGTAAAACTAACTCATAAGGAATCCAATATCATAGAAATGTATATGAGAGAAATTGCTAGGCTACATGGTGTGCCTAATGGAATAGTGTCGAAATACGATCCAAAGTTCACTTCCAATTTTTGGAAGGGGTTGTTTAAGGGATTTGGGACAAATTTGAATTTTAGTACAACATATCACCCTAAATTAGATTGGAAGACATCAAGGATTAATTGAATAATTGAATATATGTCGAGAATGTATGTAATGGAGAAGCCTTATAGGTGGGAGGACTATATCCACTTAGTTGCATTTGATTAAAATTATGGGTATTAGGAATCATTGAAGATGATCCAGTTTGAAGAATTATATGGTATCAAATGTAACACACTAGTAAGTTTGAATAAACCAACAGACAAAGTTGTGATTGGGCCAGAATTGTCAAGGGAAATGGAAGAATAGATGGTAACAATCAGGTAGAATTTGGAAGTTGCACAAGATAGGAAGAAGAGATATGCCAATGAAATAAGAACACAAAGAGAATTCAAAGTGGGAGAGCATGTGTGTTTGTTGTCACAGGGGTAGACCCAGGGTTCAACGCTTCAACAATGCACCAACAAAACCCTAACTATCGACCCTTTCAGAAACACCTGCGGAGTAGATACAATCTCACCCAAGGTAGAGGCAGGGGGGGTACAGGACTCAAGTGTCTGTAACCAATATGGGACATATATATGTGATTATAACACTTCACATAGTACTTAGGAACAACACATATTAATTCATTAGCTTTATTCACATCGCAGAGAAAACTCTAAGTACAGATCGACATGGAAATAATGATAAAATAGACATCGCACTTAGCATCGGAATTTAGATATAACACATTCAACATAGACAAAGTACTATTAATTCACAGATCTATCTATCATTCATAATAATCAATGCACTAAGAATATATACAACATAAATATTACAACACAAAGAAAACCATCAACACATGATATACGTGGTTCACCCCAGTGTGGGGCTATGTCCACCAACTATTTCTTCTTCTTTATTAGTCTTCAATCTCTTACATTCATCTACTCTTGCACACTAAGCCACAGAGCTAAGCTTCGTACTGGACAGGTGATCTGTGCACTATGCACCAGATCCACCTTCCCAAAATTAGGTCAAGGCACAGAGCCAACTCCTCTATGAAGAACAGAGATTTGAATACATGTTCTATTGCACAAAGAAACTCAAAAATAATTTCCTCTTAAACTTAGCTAGATACTACTTACTTAACTTTCACTAATCACACTTCACTACTTCTACCTTACAATATTTACTTATTTATACATTTAAAAAAAGGCCTAATCATGGGTAAAACCATGGGCTGACATCCCATAGCCCATTACATAAACCCTAATGAACCACTTAATGGGTCCACAAAACCCACAAAATAAGTGAGATCCCATGATCTTAGCTCTGCCTGGGAGTTCCATCTTCGAACAACCTGTCAATGTCCTAAAAGTGGTCAAACCCAACCAATGTTTCCTCAAAACTTGTTCAAGGGACAATAGACCCCCAACACTCACTTGTGACTCATCCTGAGTCACTCAGATATGGGCAATGCTGCTTCGAAGGCCTCGATATTATCTTGATTTTCCTCGACTTGTCGCTTCACTTGAGCCTCCTGCTCATCGAATTCCTGGATCACTTGTTCTGTAACAGGCCCTTCCAGGCATTGTTCCACTATCACAACCACTTGGTCCAGTTATGATCCTTTTCCTTCGATCTCTTCAAACACCGCACAGTCTTCCTCCTTCACCGGTTGTAGCCTCTATGTAACTTCCATTACTCTGCCCTGGATGGAAGTAATCTATTGCTAGGCCACATGTTGTTCTTGTGATATCTTAATTTGCTTGAATGCAGTGAGTGACTTCATCTACGCTTGAACTGTCAGTGTCTATTGTTATGCCTCCTATAGCTGTGCTTCCAACTTTCTAATTTATGGGTCTTTCATGAGGCATTCATAGGTCTGTGCACTTTTATTTCTTATCTTCTTGCATTCTAAGGTGAGGACTCTGATCCTTTCCACTATACTCTTAGTGGATTCCTCCCTCTGGTCATGCACTTCCTGTGGAGTGCTAGGTACTACTTGAAACTCCAACTCTGTTACCCTTTCTTGAAGCTACTGGATGGCCTCAACAAACTTTTTCACTTGGACCTCAACTGCCTCATGTTCCTCCTATGTCGAGCCTAGCATAGAGAGAATTTGTTTTCTCACTACTTCCTTGACTTCAGTGTACTCTGTGATCACCTATTCCTTTTTCTTTTGTATTTGTGCCTTGTCTCCCTTGAGCATTGCCTGAAAATCATCTCTCTCATTTTCATACATGGTTACACAGTACCTCACAACTCATAGTTGCTCCACCATATCCTCTTTTTATTTCTCCATGGATTCTATGGCATGTTCCTTTTCTTCTTGGAATCATTGAATTCAAGCTTTTGTTGCATCTACCAATCTTTGGAGTTGGGATGGATCATCCCTAACTCTGCAATATCTAATGAGGAGGGTGCAATGGATACTGCACGGCTAACCTGAATAACTTGTTGTATCTACTTCAGTTCCTTCTCAACTCTTAATACAAATCTTCTTACTTCATTCCATATCTATGTAATAGGTCCTCGGATGCATCCTCCATCTCTCTGCATACTATACTAATGTCATCCTTCATGAGCATAGCCTCTATCTAGGGTTTACTTGTGTGGGTTTTCTTTCTTGCCAAGGATTTCTGCAGAGAACCCTTCCTCTTCTTCTATGTTTCGATCTTGGAAGGGGGATACTTCGGAGGTGTAGCTTCTCCTTCTCCTTGTTTTTCTCCTTCATCCCCTCCTCCTTCTCTGTTTACTTTGTTTCCTCCTCCTCCTACAGGCGATCTAGGCACACTTTCCTCCAAGGCGCTGTCCTCCTAATCAGTTTCTATGTCTTGGAATTCCTCCTTTTTATTCTTCTTCTTTGCACTAGTTTGTCCATTGTGCTCGACCTCGGTGACCAAGGGACTTCCTATAATGTCAGGGTCAGAGAGTTATGCATCATCAACTGGTACAAGGAACTCTATCGTCCATTCCTTGGTGATATCCTCCATATCTACGTCGGTCAGAATATAGTAGGACTGTAATTTCTTCTTTCTCTCATCCTTGCATGCAGTGATATAAATGGAGTGTTGATCTGTGTGGAATTTAGCTAATGGTCTGTACTGGTGCAATGTTCATGGAGTCATGCATGGGAATGAATCAATAACAACCTTCATCTGTTGATAGTAGGCATGGAATACTATGTTCAACTACCACTGCTTTGACATCTCATTCATGTACCATAGAGTCGATAACTTCACGACCAATGGCTCCAAAGGTTCAATATTCATGAAGGGAGCTCCTTCCAACATTTTCCAAGCAAAAAATGTGATCAACATGAGCAACCAACTGAAATGGAAATTGTATCCTTGATCCCACGCTTTGCGACAATATTTATCAAGCTCGTTGATGATGTAGCTCACCCAATTCATTTGCCTCCCCTCCATGCATTTTCTTGTGAGGTCCACCAAAAACCCAGTGACCTACATGAGGCGGTTCTTTTTGATGAGATTGCCAGCTATGAGCTGGAAATATAGGTGCACTACACCATCCTAGATGGAGGTGACCTTGTAGCCTTTCTTTCTCTTTTCTACTTCATCGTATGCCTCCTTAATGCGTTGTGTCGGGGAGTGATCTGAAGTCTTCCCTGGGTAGAACTGTTGACGGTCGGGTCTATGCATGCTTAGTACTATAATTAGGTGGATCAACACTAGATCCACAATAATGCGCCTATCGAGCCACAAGTATCCTCCATGATAGCACAAAAAGAGGATTTTAATGCAAGCATTAACCTCCTGATGTTGGCCAAAGTGAGGGATATTCATCATGTTCAGTATCATGAGCTGCGTGGGCTCCTTAATCCATGGATGGGAGACTATACGGGGCTTCTTCCCAGTCATCTTCATCAGATATCTATGGGGAGTGAGAATCATGTAGTTATTTCTATCCCCAAGGTTGAAATCACTGTTCTTCATGGATGTGATTTGTCCCAACTGGCTTCCTTCTATGCATATCCCCTTCAAGATGTACGTGGTGATCAATGTATACTTGAAGTCCCATGTAATTTTTTTTTTGTTAACCACACTATCCAAAGGCAGGATGTAATCAAGTAATATCGATGGGATCTACTTTGCGTTAGCCAGATCATCGTGATGCTTACTTCGCTTCTCAGTAGCAAGGATAGTACATCCCAAATGTCATCTAGTCAAGGGGGAAGCCTACAAACCCTTGGTAGATGATGTGCATACTCCCTTGGACATAGCTATATCATCCATAAACTTCCTAAGAACCTCCTCGACAAACGTTTCCATCTCAGGGCATTCGTCGGACATTCTCACTGTTAAATAGACCGGTTGAGGTAGGTGAATGAACAGGTGAGGTAATCAATGGATGGCGAGGTATAGCTTTATATAGAAAAACTCAATACACAGTCAGTTATTTGAGATAATCACGGGTGGAAAAAAGTGGTCCTGATGTAGTGACAAACAGGTTAAATAAGTAAGTTTTGTAACAGATTCCTCCAATGGGGAGGAATGCCTCAATCAATACAAATCAATCCATTATGTTGCAGTCTCAATGTCCCAAACACAGTCTAGTCGCCCATAAATGAGTTTCCTAGCCATTCAGAGAATCGTTCTAATGTTTGGGGTGCCTCCAATGGTCATATAGATTCTCCATGGCGAAGTCCCATTCTGTGTGGTTCTGTTGTTCCGGCGAGGTTCAAAGCCTGGAAGTCTGCCTCTTGTGAAGTATTCTCTATAACTTCTTGTATATTTTCTAGCTTGGATTTCTTCTTACTGAGCTTCCTTGAGTTCTTTCCTATGATCTGAGTCTCTGGATTCCTCTTTCCATTCTTATTCCTATATTTTCTTAGTATAGTAGCTTCGCATTGCTAATGTGCTTTCAAAGGGTTCAAAGGTAATACCTCTTTTCTTATTAACTCCAGGCTGGGTATTCTTCTTTATTACATAGTTAGGTTCTTCAAACCTTCTTGTGTTCTTTCACCCTTGATAGCTAATTATTTGACGTTATGTTGCTTTGACTCAACTTCTCATTCTTCCATCAGTCTATCTATTATTCTAGCTATGAGATCCCTTAGTTCTTTCTTTTTCTTTTCTGTATCTTTTTCCTCTGCTTTCCTTCAGATCTGATCCTCCTTGATCCAAGTCTTCCCTAACAAAATAGGAAAAGGGGTGTTGTTCTCAATAAACCTAATAACTTCAAATTCCTCTTATGTCGATGTTCCATGTATGATAATAGGTACATTAGTAACTCTTCCCCATAGGGTTATCACCTTTCCTTTGAATAGAGCTATCCTTCCTAATGAAGGTACTACAATAGGCTTCCCAAAAATTTTCCAACCTCTTTCTATCATAATATTCACTGGTGTCTCTTCATCCAAGACACAGTCTATGTCAAAGTCTCCTATTCTCATACTTATGCGCTATTTTTATTTCAATATATCTCGTAAACTGATATCTTTGTAATCATTAATTGCTTCTTTTAACTATACTATCATAGTCCAAGATTTCTCTGATTCTTTCTTTTTATGATTCTCTAATATGCTCTTATTCTCTTGACTCATATTCATTTGTTCAACTTTATCAATCATCCTTGGATAGTCCTCAACTTCATGACCAACAATTTTACAATAGAGACAAATAGGATCTGCACCAGGGCATTCCTTAGCAAGATGTCTCGGTCTTCTATAGTTATAACATAATATCAATCCTCTCTTTCTCTTAAGTGTTCCACAACCTCTCATTTACTGTGCACAAGGATCATAGTGTTGGATCTGCAAAAAATTCTTTCTAGGTTCCTGCATCCACTTATTAGTCCAAAAATTCTTTCTGTGCATAGTAATAATATATCTTTCTCTATTTCTATCAAATTTATTCATATCAAATATTTCTTCTAACTATACCATAGCTTTTAGAATAGGACAAAATCTATCAAACATGCCTAGATTCATGCTTTGGAAAAAAAAAATTCACTTATATTACTCTATCTAAGCACAAAGATTTACCTCTTTCAAGGTCTTACCTCTTTTCTTCATATCGAGTTTATTTCTTAGCACAAAGCTTTACAATTCAAGTAGAATACTGCACACTAAAACAACATATATAAACACAAAGATTCTCTTTTATTTACTTAATTTCCCAACAATCACAGTTTCAGGTCCCGACAATGAAACCATTTGTTGGCATAGGGGTAGACCTAGGGTTCAACGCTTCAAAAGTGCACCCAAAAAACCCTAACTATCATCCCTTTCATCAACACCTATGAAGCATATGCAGTCTCAACCGAGGTAGAGGTAGGGGGGGGTTACAGGACTCGAGTGTATGTAACCAAGCTGGGACATAGATCTGTGATTATAACACTTTGCAGAGTACTTAGGAACAACACACATTAATTAATTAGCTTTATTCACATCGCAGATCAAACCCTAAGTACAAATCGAGACAGTAATAATGATAAAACATCCATCACACTTAACATCAAAAGTTATATCTAACACATTCAACATAGACAAAGTAATAAGAGTTCATAGATCTATCTATCATTCATAATAATCAATGCACTAAGTAGATCTACAACATAAATAAAACCATCAATACATGATATACGTGGTTCACCCTAGTGTGGGGCTACATCCACCAACAACTTCTTATTCTTTATTAGTCTTTAATCTCTTACATTCATCTTCTCCTATGCACTAAGCCACAAAGCCAAGCTTTGCATTGGATAGGTGAACTGTGCACTACGCACCAGATCCACCTTCCCAAAATTAGGTCAAGGCACAGAGCCAACTCCTCTATGAAGCACAGAGCTTTACATATATTTTATGTTGCACAAATAAACTCAGAACTACTTGCCTCTTGCACTTAGCTAGATACTACTTACTTAACTTTCACTAAGCACACTTCCCTACTTCTACCTTACAATATTTACTTATTTATACATTTAAAAAAAGGCCTAATCATGGGTAAACCCATGGGCTGACATCCCATAACCCATTACATAAAACCTAATGAACCCCTTGTTGGGTCCTCAAAACCCACAAAACAAGTGAGATCCCACGATCTCAACTCTGTTGGGTGCTCCATCTTTGACTAGCTTGTCAATGTCTAAAAAGTGGTCAAACCTGACCAATGTTTCCTCAAAACTTGGTTGAGGGCCAACAGTTTTTAAAAGTTAAATACAAGAGAAGCTCGTTGAAATTGGGAAGTTGTTGGAAGTTTAAAATGAGAGATTGTGGACCTTTTGAGATCTTAGAAAATATAGGACTAATTGCATTCATGCTAGAATTACCTACATCCATGAGAATTCATAATGTGTTTGATGTGTCCTTATTAAAAAATTATGTACATGATCTTAATCATGTGATTGATTTGAATGTGATCAAGGTGAAACACGAAGGGTATTTACGGATGGAACTAGTATGCATCTTGGAAAAAAAAGTCAAAGTTCTCAGGAACAAATCCATCAGCTTGGTAAAGGTTCAATGGACCTACTATAGTCCTAAATACGCTACGTCGAAGAAGAATGAAACCATGCAAGAAGAATACTCACAATTTTTTGCAAATTTTGAAGAAAATTGAATGTACAATTGTACATAAGTGAATGAATAGTTCATTTTGGAAACTAGATTTCTTGGATGCACAACTCAAAGATTTCCTATCTAACCAGTGTGTGGGTTGAGGGGAAAAGAGAGTTGTTGGTTGGAATTTTTGTGTGAGTCATTAAACTACAAAATTATCAAATATTCTGATGTAATGTTTTATATATGTATTTTATGGTTATGTGCACAAAGGACAGTGCAATTGGTAGGGGGAGGGGAATCAACAACCATGTTTCCAAACCCCAAACTAGCTATGCATATTGTAAATGCGATGTATGGACGAGAGCCAAAGCAATGTCATACGTAAATGATGTAAATTGAATATAATTAATAAAATTTATCGAAAGTTTCATATGGACACATACGAGGATTTGGGGGCTAAGTATCCATAAGAGAGGGAAGGGTTCCAAGGGGGAGAGTTTACCCATGTTTATTAAACCCAAACTATTTCTTTGTAAATTATTCTTACCATGAACCTTCCATTATCTATTGAGTGTTCTAGAGCCCAATCATTGAATTCATGTAAGAGGGTTGGTGGGAGTAGTCACATCCCATAGTTATTTAGATCATGGGATTTTAGTACAATCAACTTGGGGAAGAGTGTAATTTAAAAAAGCAAGAGAACGAGGAAAAATTTGTATCGGTAGGAGACCGAAATTATAGATTCACATTTTTGCATGAGGAGATGTTTTTCTACATGTAGTTTTTCTAGACAACAAATAAGTTTTGAGAGTTGAATATTGAAGGGAGATATTGTGGGAACATTTAGTAGTTTGGAGATATAATTTCATGGATAAAGAGGTTGTGGGTATGTGAGTAACTATCTATTCAAAATTCTTCAAGGAGAGGCACACATTTTTCTACTGGATGAATTCGTATTGCAGCTATAGAATTACTAAGGTCTCAACATAGAGATTTTCTATCCAAAATGTGTTGGAATCCCTTGAGGGGAGTGGAAATGCTTGATGGAATATGAGTAGTGAAGGTAGATTTCATCGCTTGGGTTGTGCAGGTTGTTGAGAAGAGAGATGGTTTGCTAGAATTAGTCATGGGAATTGATTGTTGAGAGGGGGAAATTATCTAGCCTTTAGGGACCACTTTCTCTTGTGGATTCATAGCCCCATCTCGAGGGTGACTTTCTATTGAGAACTGGAACATCAATTCTATGGTTGGGAGGAATGTCTGTCCTATGCAGCAGGTTATTTTCATAATATAAGTGTTGTTATTTGTTGTGTTTATTTGTGTTAAATGTTGACATATTTGTTACACATTTTACTTCGAGTTATATTTTCTTAATTCTACTTTCTGTAAATAGATTCGATGCATATAAATCTATGTTTTATTGTGGAATGATTTTGTATGCACATAGTTGTTGTTGTACACATTTAAAGTAATTTCATTTACATTTTTATTCAATATGGATAGTTGCATGAGTTAGAATGTTGTCCTGTGTGTTATTTTTGCATTTAGATTAGGTATCAAAAAAAATTATTGGGTTATTTTAATAGTGACATGACCCAACTGGAAGATGGGTATGTTACACATTTGATCACAAAATTATTTATGCATCTCCATCAGAGTGGACTATAAAGAGAGTTTTAAGCGTAATAACTAGCCTAAAGTTGATATTTCCATAACTACAAAAAATTGATAATATCAAAACAAAAAAAAGGTTAATTTTTTGTTTAAATCTATATGTGGAATATTTAAAATTTATAACTTTCTAGAAATTCTCAAACAAAAGGATTAACAAAAAGTTAGGTTCTATTGTTTTTTAAATTGTTTGGTTGTAGTATTGTTGTGTGTATTAATTTCTTTAGTTACTAATATTGTAAAGGTTTGCATTGTCTTGATTTGTAGTTATTTTTTGTATTATGTTGTTAACTACTTTATTGAAGATGTTGATGATGAGATCAACTTTTAGCTACTAATCCTTAAACAAAAAATAATCCTAGATCAAATGATTTTCTTTAATATTTCTTTAGTTATAATTTCAAATATTCGATATAAGCTTTCCTAAATCATTTTATCTTTGAAATATATGTAAATTATATTATTACGTTCCATATTATTATAATTAAGTACTCTTTGAATTTGGATATGATTTTCTTTATATTTTGATTTTGAATGGAAGAAAAATTGAGTTTGAATTCTTACAATTAAAAACATTTACATACTAACATTAAATTATAAATGTTTACACTTGTTAACCATTATGTTTAATGATATATATTAAATATTATGAGATGGATTCAAGTTCTTTATATAATTCTATTGAAACAAAATGTGTTCACTTTATTGCATAAATTATCTAAATGACATGGACTAAGTTGTTCCTAACCCTTATCTCATAATTAAACAATTATTACAAAAATTAGAAATGACACTCTTTTTAGGACATCAAGAGGATTGAATTTGGAAATTTCAGTTCCTTTCAAAAACCATTTTTCACATTTTCATGTTACATGAAGGGAGAAATATTTTTCAAAGTATAAAATAAATAAAATATACACATACATATGAATAGACGATCATGAACTCCATAAAATGTCGTGGGTAGAAATAATTTTTCAAATTTCCTTAGTACACATGTTAGTACAAGATCCAATTTTGTCATCAATGGAGAAATTTGTGAGGCTACAAAATATGATTTGGACCTACTAGGGACAAAGGGGATAAATTTCATGGCCGATCAACAAGGGAGCTTACTCAATTGAGTGTGAAATAATGAGAAATGGTTAAATTTAAATCCCCAAATGCATAAATAAATCTTGAGTTCCTATAGAGATGCAAAACAAGACTTAAATCATGACCCAAAAATCCTCTAATTTGTTGGTGGAAGGAGCCTATGGTAGAACCAAAGGATAAGGCCGAGGGCCAAATGATGCACGTAGGGATTGATCATAAAAATGATCACAACAAATCCATATTGAAAACTCACAACTCATATCACATCATGAATATGCAAGAAGTTTAATGACCCATGGAAGATGCAATAATGGCTTACCTCTAGAAACACATCAAATTTTGAGTGGCATCTCATCATAAGAAGGAAAATGGAAAAATGTTGTTAGGGGGATGAAATAGTGGTTTATGGTTTGGAGAAATAACTTATCGCCCCTGAGGCATTGTTGTATGTATGGGTTGATCTAGGTTCTACCTTAGTTCTTTAATAAAACCCTTTTCACCATCATCCCTTCTAGTAAACTGGAATACTACACCACGCACAAAGTGCACAGTGCAGTCTCACCCAAGATGGCTTATGGGTGACTGCAGGACACATATGTCTACATTCATGGAATGGATTGGGGATTTTCCATTTACTTATAATTCTACTTTAACATGCATCATGCCATACACTTCATTATACCAATCATCTATGTCTATCGTTTAGTTCATTCTACATTATTAGTATTGTTCACTACAAGATACTATTGTAACCATTCATCTTTCATTCATAATTGCAGAATCAACAAAAAACCATTCAGATACATTGCAACACAATATTTTACCGTGGTTCACCCTCCTGGGCTACCTCCATAAAGATATTTTTCTTTATTCATTCTTCATCAAAGTAGTGTTGCATGCATTGCATCAAGGGTTTATGAATGGTGGGTCTAACCAACGTCACACCAAGATCCATAACTTGCAACATGACCCTCAATTACATCCCAACACTAACTCCATATCATCTCCACAATGATCGACAACACAAATACTTCGACTGAGAATAAAAAATTCTCAACAAAATAGGTTCTTCAAAAATATACTTCATTTCCAAATTAACCAACTGATACCCTAGCTACCTCATACATCCTCTATTTATAATAAAAAATGGGTAAAAACCCTTACATTATGAATCAAAACCTTAGTTCTAAGTGGACTCCACTTGTCCACTTTCTAACTCTATTCCATCTGGTTTGTCTTCTATCCAACCCTTTCTTTCTTCGGCTTTGCACTGGTCTTACTTATTTTTCTGCATGCTGCCTCCTTTTCCCTTCTTTGACATTGGTTTTCCTTCTTTTCTGGCGTGTGATTCTCCATTGGTCCATTCCTTATATGTTATCCTCATTTGTTGTGCTTAACCCCAACATTTTATGCTCCAACAGGCCCCCAACACTAACATGTGGCTTGTACCGAGCTACTCAGACAATGTGTTCATCCTGTACTAATATCTCCAACTCCTAAAACTTCTTTGTTAGTGAATCCGCTTGTGTCTTCACCTGTGCACTATTGTCTATAAGGTTCTCTACCACCTACATTGTTATGTGCTCCTATAGCACTTTCATACTCTTTGAATGCAACTTTTCCAACATTCCTTTTTCTTTCTCCATCTCTACTATCATCTTTTCTGGTTTCTCCTGGAGTGGCTCCAATAGATCCTATCATGCCTTCTTCTCCTCTTGTGCGACCCTTACCTATGCCTGCAAGTTTTTCATCTCCTGCACAATTTTGATCCTGTCAGAAATACTCATTGTCTTTTGTCTATGTTTTAAATCCTATATTTTGGAATTCATCTTTTGTTATTTCTCATCCAATTGCTAGATTCCTTCATCCTCTATCGGGATTTTCCATATATGCATGATCCTTTCATACAACTTTTCTAATTCCTTTACTTCCAGCACAAGAATATCTTCTTGTTTTGTTTCTTGTTGGTCCCTTTCTAATCTGACTTCTAGAGGGCTGGTTGGTGTCAACTTTCCAACCAAATATACCATATCCTTCTTGTATCCATCCATTGTCTATGCTATCCTTGTTATCTTCTTTTCTATGCTGAGTTCTTCTGCTAGTGCGCTATCTAAGATTGTCTGAAAGACTTCCTCGGGTATTTGCTCCAATTTATCTGCATGTTGTTTTTACTCCTCATGTCAATATGTAATTCTTTGAGGACTGTCTCAAGCACCTCCTTCTCTACCTTGGTTGTCTCCAAATGTGTTTTATCCATCCTTGATCTTTATTTTACTTCTTGTGCAATGATCATATGCAACTTATATAATTCCATGGTTGGAATTCTGGATAACGCCAAGTCGAACTATTCAACATCTTTCAAGGTTCATTGAATGGTTTCCTCATCTACTTGTAACATATTATGACTTATCTTAATCGTCGTTCTTCCCATTATTTATGTTTTCATTTGTTATAGAAAGATTTTCCTCACCTTATGCAATCTTTCACAGAGGGCCTTTTTCCATTTCCTTATGCAGACTTGAAGTCCCTTTTTGAAAATCCCAAATCTAAAAACATTATTTTTCCACATATACACACCCTGCCTATATTACAACATTTGTATACGCAGGTTGCACCACTACAACCCACGTACATCGGGATTTATACCCAAAATTCAAAAATGGTGTTGGTTTTCCATGTCACGTCACAAGATCTATGATCATTGGCCTTCCATATACTAGAAACATTCTGAATCAACCCTTCAGTTCCACTTGAAGGGTACAAATGGGATAAATCTGAGCTATGGAAAAGAGGAGAAAGAATTCAACTTTGAGCGAAAGGTTACTCTCGAGAAATTATTCACTTCACATTGAGTCTGCATCCTTTTGTCCTTTAAGTATGAACACATTGTTCATCCCCCAAGATCTTCCCTTATTCATTAATAACCTCATTGTCTCTCTTATATGAGCTCACCTTTGGTGGAGGATTGAAGTGGTGGAGGCCCAACTAGAAGGACCTTAGTTTCTTGGTTTTGAATTGTGCCGACACAAAAGTTTGTAACTCATTCACTTCTGTTGATTACATTTTAATAGAAATACTCTTTTCTCATTATTATCACCGAAATTTCATCCGCACATGGAAACAAGAACTCCACATCGTCAAAACAGCAATGAAGTCATTCATGGCACTGAATTAATTTCACAGCAGTCCAGAAGGGTCAAAAACTATACAAAGTAACAAAAAATTGAAGGGTGCTTCACAGTAGTTTGGTGCGCACGCACATGCACAGGACAAGAACGTATTATGCGCACATGCGTGCACAACGCGCAGCTGTCGACGAAAAAACCCTCGCACCTGCTAAAATGATGCATTTATTGAATAGGTCGGCCTCCCAACCGCCTACAGACCGGCTCCCAATCTGATTTGACTCCCAAATCTGAGCCGAATCCACAGAGTAGGCAGGTTAATGACCTAAAGAATCCCTAAAAGGGCCCCTGTTCACACTTTGAAGAGGTTACATAATCGCCCGAGGATTTGCTATAAAAAGCCGTGAAGATACATTGTTTTCACAAGGAATTTTAGGCATCGTTATGCTGCTAAGATTGTTAAGGACTCATTCTTTAACGATATCACATCGGCAGCATCGCTAGGAGTTCTTTCACTACCATGCTCAGTTATTCTCATTGTAAGGAAAGCAAACTGTGTGAGGGCCTCAAAGAGCCTTCCATTGGGGGAAGAAGGAACCACTGTTCTCTTCCTTCATCGTGCTCCGATTTCATCAATTGACTAGCTCAAAGCCATTGGTGACATCTGTCTTTTGTTTTGGTGTTTGATTGTTTCTTTTCATAGTTTTAATTTGTTTTCAGTTGATATTAGCTTATAGTTTGTTTTGTTTCCTCTAACCCTTCCTTCCACAGCTGTCGTTCCCTGCAAAGCCCAACAGGGCATGCAAGCACCCTCGATTTTCTCACTAGGTGATGAATTGGGTGCGAACAGGCTGGCGACTCTGCTGGGGAGTTAGGTATCAAATCCTCCCTCATTTGGGTTTGTTTTTCTTTCCTTTTGGTTTTATTAACTTGCAGGGACACATACCGACCTCCGTCGACCTGCTAACCAGTCAATTCACAGGAGAATTGAGAGAAATCCATCCGGAGTTTCTTTCTCGGTAACTTGTCACAAACATGTGGCTATTCCACCCCACAGACGCGGATCTTGCATGCATGCACCTGAACTACCTTTGTTTTTCCGCACGCATGCGCTTTGGTTTTCAATACGTTCCGCGCGCAGGCGCCACATGCGCCTCTGTCTACACTGAAGGCTGCACTTCTGAACTAAATTTCTCATTGTAAGGTTTTGGATGTGGGGAAAGTCATTTTCCTTCTAAAGAATGATGTTATGCATTCTCTAAATACTGCACCACTTAGACCCCTCAACTTATAAAGGGGATAGTAAAAAAAACATAGGCACTTAGGTGGATAAAAAAAAATCATTTTTCCCTTATTTTCTTTTCGCCACGTGGATGGCTTGCTTTGATTTATAATCTAAGTTGAACATCAATTTTAATCACATCTAAACTCACATTTGGGACTAGAAGTTACAAGTAACAATCTTGAGTATGCTCTTCTCTTGCACCATCAAGCGATCTTGAGAACCAGAAAAGGATTGCGAAAATGATCTCATCTCCCTTAACAAAAATTTCAAAAAACTTTTAGGAGAGGACAACGGCTCTTTTGAGACCCCTCTTAGTTTCATTTTGTCAAACACATTCTTGTAACGGGCCCATACATGCCCACATGTCAACAAAGCTAGGATAGTGTTTGAATTTCTACTTTCTTAGATCAAAAAACTAGGAGAGTTTAAAGGTTTGTAACAGGCCCACACATGCCCACATGTTCAATCTAGGATAGATTCATGCTTTTTCTAGATTAAATCACACATAGGGAGATAAAGGATAATAACGGACCACATGTCCACATGCTAGTTTCCTAGGGCTTTTAAAATTCCGCAAGGTTGTACCAATGACATCTAGCTAATTTAGGTAATCAAACTCTTGTAAAGGACCAAGCGATGTCCACATGCTGCAAGGTGACATCTAAGTAACTAAAATTTGGTACACTTTCACTCACACACAAAAGCCACTTTCTCACTCACATAGCCTTGTCTCGAAACGTGGTGGTCTAAGTAGGTCTCCTCAAAATGGATTCTGAAAACACCCCATATTTTCTTGATTGGACTATCCACTCCCACTTTTAATCAAACGAGGTTGGTTTTCACCCCCAACCTCACAACACAACTTCATCTAAAAACTTTCTAAAAACTCACTAAGTTTTCCTCCACAGGAGGTGCCAAAAGAATTTTTTAGTCTAGGTAGGATTTCAGGGATAGGCATCCAAATAACTCCCTGTTATTTGGTTCTCACATCTTTCAAACATAGAAGTTGACAAATAAGGAACTTTCAAATCCTCCAAGTCCAGTGTTCCAATCACCATAAGGCAGGGAGATACCCATGAAGGGTCAAAGGCCGAGGTTCGATTGTTCTGTGCATCCCCCCTTGAGGCACCCACCTCTTGGACGGGATCCAGCCCGTGACCCATTTCTTAGGCCAAAAATCTAAATGCTGCACTTGGACTGAGGTACCTAGTGACCAACTTTAGGACATCTACCCAGGTGGCGATTGTGGGCTGCAATCGCACCTTGATTGGATTTTGTGTGGCTATTGGGAAGTATCGCCAGCTCTTTCGGGATATGCCCCCTCTACCCCTCATTATAACCA
>ML786058.1:664121-676598 GCA_009831015.1 Picea engelmannii | reverse complement strand
GTCCAGTGCTATTTGAGAGGAAGGACATTACGTCTTCTAGGACACGAGCATTTGCTTTCTTTTGATTCCCCCACGCGGACAAAACCCACTTACCCAGATATATGTTTCTTTCTCATGTTATGTATGATGCACATCTGATTACAATTTGATTTGGATATATATATTGTGTAAACCTTCAACACAAAGGCTTTTAGTTTCTATATTTCTCTCATCACTTGTTGCACACATTCACACAACTAGCCCGACATCATAGGGGAACCACAGAACCCCCATCGTTCATGACGCTTGCTCAACCTTCCTCCTATCTTAGGGGGAGTATATGGTCGTACCCGTTCAACGATACCTCCTTCACACACTCCTGCGAGTGCTACCATATTGGGATCAGCTTTGCCTGTTTCTACATTACTTGGGTCAACTTCCCAAGGTCATCCATCCACTCGCTCTCCTCTTCACGGAAGCGGGGGACCCACTTCCTCTCAAGGAGGGAGTACCAACCCACCTAGTCTCCATCAAGGGTCAGGTTCACAACACAACATGGATGGAGCTAACCCTCCCCCACCACTACAAATTCCATACTTGGCCTCTCTCAACATACCGGATCTCACCAAGCTCACAAATGATCCTATATTACATGACGCCACATGGCCTACAATGCCAACCAAACTTCCGTCAGACATACCAAAGTTTGAAGGAAAGGTAGGGGATGACCCCGCCAACCATGTCATGACCTTTCATCTATGGTGTTCTTCCAATAGCATCATGGACAATTCCGTCAGACTGTGATTATTTCAATGCACACTTATCGGCCCATCAGCCAAATGGTATGTCGAAGAAAGATCAGGGTCCCATACGACTTTTGAATCATTAGCCAAGGCCTTCTTGAAATTTTTCCAATTATCCATCCGCCATGACAATGGTATAGAACTACTGTCTAACTTCAAACAGACCTCAACCACCCACATCGTTGACCACATTCATGAGTGGCGTAGGCGACGTAGTTTGTGTAAAGCAGAAACCACCAAACAACAGTGCCTTGACTGGTTTCTTATATCACTTGTCTCTCTACTTGGTAAGGATGTCGCTTTCACCTTCCCTCAATCTGAAGAGGAAGCCATCAGTAAGGCCCAACAATATGACCTCATTTATGCACAGTCAGGATACTTATACACAGTGCTTCCTGATCTTCCCAAACCTACGCCATTTGGCTAAGACAAACCTAGGATGTCCCATTCAGCAGACGGACTAATAGGTGCCACCACACACCATGGTTCACAACCCCAACCACCACCGATGTATGGAACACCTCAGTACCTGTCGGTATATGGGGGCACTCCTTATTACCCCCTGCCCACTTATCAACAACCATACCATGTTGCTATACCTCCACCCATCAGTGGACCACCGACGACACCTCCCATACATCCACCTATTCCCACAAGCAGTGGTACTCCCTCAACATCAGCTTATAGTACTAGTGAAAGCACTACGCCTTCCTATGTACCTTATGGATCGGTACCACCACAAAATCCATACTTCCCCTTTCCTGGTCCTCCACAACCCATGGCTCCCCCACATCCACATGCGGGGGTAAATTTTGTTCAACCTTCCGCTGCTCAATAATACCAGAATTTTGAACACTTGAATACAGCCAACCCAACTCATCCATCGAAAAATACAAAGAAGAAAGGAAAGAATAGGAATAACAACAATCCTGGTCAAGGCGGGAATCAACCCCCACAGCATCAACCCACTGGGGGCAACCAGAACCAAGGGAACCAAAACCCCCAAGGGGGCAATAACAACAAACGCCAAGGGTGGAATATTGTTAAAACCATCCACCCTTGTTCTCTTTGTGGCATGTACGGTCATTACACTCACCATTGCCCCCAGATTGATGATTTCAAAAGGTTGAAAGACTCTGGGAGTCTTCCCCCTTCTCCTGCGCAACCTGCCCTGTAGCAGGCACAACAATAGTATGTGCAACAACCCCCTCATGCTGTACTGCAAAATCCTATTCCACATCAAGGCGTGGTAAACACCCAACAAGATGCACAACATCCCCCACCTTAGGTAGGAAAATACCACAACCCTAACAATCCAGCAGAGCATACCATCCTCCTCACCAGTGAGGAAGAAATGATTCTGCAAACACGAAATCATCAATATCCAGCTGAGTCTACTCCTATCTCTCCAGAGACAAACCCTACACCAATGGCACCCCCATTAGTAATCCCTCACCCTTCCACCGAACCACCATTATGCATCCCTCGCATCCCTTTGCACAGAAATGTTCACAACCCACAGGCTAGGGCAGCTCACAATTATAGCTTGGTAGATGACTTAGCACAATCCCCGGCTGCCATGTCCATCTTGGAAGTCCTCCAGACTTGTCCTACACAATGGAAATATCTACTTTCCGCCTTAGGGGCAGTCGACCCAGCTGATACTTGACTCATCACCTTTGACCTTGATAGCTACGAACCTCGTCTTCTCGCCTTGGTCACTATCCAAATACCAGTAAAAATACGGAACATCACCGTCCATCGGTGTATCATTGACGAGGGTGCATCGACATGCATCATGTCCAAAATAGTATGGCAAAAACTTGGTTCCCCGGAACTCATACCCTCCGGCATCACATTACGAGCTTATGACGGACGACCATCATCTCCCAAAGGGATCTTTCAAAATGTCCCAGTTAAAATCGGAGGCAAAACCATTCTCATTGATATCGAAGTTATCGACACCTCACTTGATTACAATATATTGTTCGGACGTAGCTACATGTATGCTATGAAGGTAGTGGAATATTTCATCTTTCAAACAATCATGTTCCCCCACAACAGAAAGATTGTGAACATCGACCAAGTCTCACATTATGAGCCAAACCCATCTGCCAATCTCGATAACATCCTTCCTCTCATCCACACCAACCACGACACATACCCACTCGTAGAGATGGGTCCTAGAATTTTCAAAGATCCATCTTTATTAGGGACATACCATGGAGCACCTCCACTCCTTCCCCCAAATCAAGTATGCATTGTCACATCTAACAAAACTCACACGGAGGATGCTCGTCCCTCTCAGGAGGCTTCAACCATCCATGACGTCTCAAAAGTCATAGCATCACTCCCACAGGAGCCTCCTGCGAATTCGTCGACCCCCATAGTCCATGAATCCACACCCCCTCAGGGACCTAGTCCCATTTGGGAGACAGTTCCATGACCCCTCACTCAAATTCCCTTCTTTTACCCACCACCCGGTGTAGAAGCTTTCCAGGTAGACGCAACGCTCACACTACCCAATATGGTGTTAGCAATCCCAGTGTGGTATTTACATCCACCTAAGATGGTCCCTCGCCCACAGGAAGGCCTCCCCATGATGATTCCTATCCTCACCCCCACCACCCCCACTACCCCCATACTCCCTAACCCCCCTGCTACAGCTGGGGGCAGGAGAAAGAAGAAGGAGCCCACAGCTCCACTTCCTCCGCGCATTCCACCACCTTGCGCATTATGTGAGAAAGAGGGCCACCAAACCAACAACTTCCCATCCCTACCTGAATTACGGAATTTGATTCCCCCCAATCCCACTCCACCAACACCCGTCACTACTACAAGTACCACTACCACCAACCCTTCCAGTAGTAAAGGGTTGAGGACTAAATTTGCGTGTGCTATATGTTCATAATATGGCCATGACACTCACCATTGCCCAGCACTGCCACATTTTTGGCAGACGTTAGCGGTTGTACACCAGAACTTCCAGAACAACCCACGCCCTACCATGTCCTCTTCAAACATCACTAACATTCGCTATATCACTAATTCAGATAATGAACGTATGAGATGCCCCTGCTCTCTCTGCGATTCACTAGCCCATTTTACATACCAGTGTCCTATGATCCTTGCCTACAGGCAACGTCAAGTGGCCCTGCGTCACCAACCCACAGAGGCGATAATTGACATTACTTCACCACTCGAGGATCATCATGTCATTTCTCCAGAGCCTGAGGCACTCCCATCACCTCCATGGTTCTTACATGACGTCGCTAAGGATCTACCCCGCAACCCCCCCCAACTCTCCTGTTCATACGGCGACCCTCCACCCAACCACCACAGGTACCCCTCAGTACTTCAACATATGGTTCATGTCAAGAGAACCCTCACCCTCTGCTTGTACCCCTCCCCTTGCTTCTCCAGCAGGGGGAAATTAGACTAGCACTGAGATCACTCATCACGACCCCTTATATTCCCGTCATTTCCAAAATGATGAGGAAATACTAGAAGAGCTACACAGCCCAGACTCTCCCTGGGACGCACTACATCATCGTGCACTCTTCCTCCCATAGGAAGCCCTCATGCCTCCTAATCAAAACCCCGTGTACGCGGTCGAAACCAAAGATTTTATCCCATCTGGGCCTATCGATTGGTTCAAAAATCCCATTCCTGCCCCTGATGTGTTCGAAGAAGGAAACATGGCTAACATTTCCCCCACCATCAAAATCGACATTTCCATTAAAAACGGCGTCGTCGAAGAAATCATCATTGGAGCTGCTTGCACTCCTCAGGAAATTGCCGCATATAAAGCCCTCTTCTAGGAATACCGGGGCATTTTCGCCTGGTCATACACGGAGATGCCTGGTCTTGACCCATATATTGTCGAACATCGCATCAACACCTGGCCTGACATCACACGAGTTCGCCAGAAACAGCGACCGCTACACCCTTCCAAGGCCGCGGCTATCAAAGCCGAAATTGACAAATTACGTACGACCGGATTTATTTACCCCATCGCTTACACTTCATGGGTTTCCAACCCTGTACCCATTGACAAAAAATAAGGCACTATCCGCATTTGCACAGACTTTCGCGATCTCAATAATGCATGTCCAAAAGACAACTTCCCAATGCCTTTCATCGACCAGATTATCGACGACTGCGCTGGCAACGAGGCTCTCTCCTTTATGGACGGATTCTCTGGCTATAACCAAATTCAAATCCACCCAGCCGATCAATACAAAACCACATTCATTACCCCGTGGGGTACTTTCGCATATCGTGTCATGCCTTTCGGCTTAAAAAACATCGACGCAACCTTCCAGCGGGCGATGACGTACATATTTCACGATCTGGCTGAAATCATCCTTGCCTACTTGGAGGACCTCACAGCTCGCTCCAAGAAATGCACCCAACATCTTGATGATTTACGAATCATTTTTCAACGGTGTTGTCAGTATAACGTCCGCTTGAATCCTCTCAAGTGTGTGTTCTGTGTCACCGCCGGGTGCCTCCTTGGTTTTATTGTTTCCCAAAATGGTATTACAATGGACCCCCTCAAAGTCAAATCCATCACCGAAATTCCACCTCCTCAGAATTTATGACAACTGCAGAGTCTGCAGGGCAAAGCTAACTTCCTCAGATGCTTTGTTACTGATTACGCCATACACGCGCATGGTTTCCTTCGCTTACTATGTCATGACATCCCCTTTCACTGGGACGACTATGCCCAACAGTCATTTGATGACCTCAAAGTAGCACTTTCAAACGCACCTTAGATTAGTGCACCTGACTATAATCGCGACTACATCCTCTACGTATCAGCATCAGCTGTATCAGTAGCCGGCATCCTTGTCCAGCTCGGAGATGAAAATCATGAACATGTCATTTACTACGTTAGTAAGAAACTTGCAGAACCACCCTTGAAGTACAAAAATGAAGAGAAACTTGCTCTTGCATTCGTCCTCGCAGTCCAGAAACTACGCCATTACATTCTGCTTCGGACCACCAAGGTTGTCGCAGACTCCAACACTATGCAATACTTGCTAAGTCGTCGACAAGTTAACGGAAAATTCGCTCGATGGATCGTTATTCTTCAGGAATACGACCTCGAGTTTTCAACACCCAAGAGTAAGAAGGACCTCGTTCTTGCTGAACTTGTCACGACCCTCCCCTCTGACACCACCAGTGCCCTCGTCAACACCGACTTTCTGGACAAACATCTATTTTACATCACTTCCAATGACCCTTGGTATGGTGACCTTCTTGTCTACCTACGAACTCAAAAGTTCGGTAACCACCTATCACGAGATTATCGCCAACGCATTTGCCATTAGGCCCCTTGCTATCTCCTCATCGGCGACATCCTATATCGGTGGGGCGTCGACACCATTCTTCGTCATTGCCTGACTATTGACGAGGCCAACATAATTTTAAATGACTGCCACAGCGGTGCATGTGGGGGCCATCTCTCAGGTATATCCACGGCTCAGAAGATTATCTGAGCTGGTTACTTTTGGCCTACTTTGTTTCACGATTGCATTCATGCCGTGAAACGTTGTGAGCAATGCCAGCTCTATGCCAACAAATCCCGAGCTCCCCCCGCTCTTCTTCACCCGGTCATCACTGCAGGCCCCTTTTGTAAATGGGGCATTAACTTTATGACTTGTAATCCCCCCTCCAGCAATGGTCACAAATACATTGTTGTCGTTGTCGATTACTTCACCAAATGGGCCGAAGCTATGCCCACCTTCAACAACACCGTTGACACTGCAGCGCATTTTTTCTTCAATCATGTCATATCCAGGTTCGGAGTACCACTCCAACTCGTTTTCGACCACGGGAAACACTTCGAGAATGAGATCTTCGTCGAACTCTCCTCTCGGTTAGGCTTCTCTCACGAGTTTGCCTCACCATACTATCCTCAGTCAAATGGACAGGTCGAGGAAGTAAACAAAGTCCTCAAGACCATGTTACAGTGCACGGTTAATAAACACAAAACCAACTGGCATCACATGTTATTTTTCGCGCTATGGGCTTATCGGATGGCAGTAAAAAATGCCACGGGTTTCACGCCATTCCATTTAGTCCATGGGGTTGAGGAAACTCTTCCCATCGAGTGCGAAATACCCACCTTACGCACCGCAATTGAGCTATTACCTAACACTACTCCAATGGAGCAGCGCTTGCTGAACTTGGAGTCACTGGATGAAGATCGTCGATCTTCATTACAGAACAATGAGGCAGCTAAAAAATGATCCAAAGATACCTTTGATCACCATGTCAACCTTCGTTCATTCCGAGAAGGTGACCTCGTTCTGGCCTATGATATCGCCCATGATACCTTTGGCCACGAAAAATTTGAATCACTTTGGCATGGCCCTTACATCATCCAACATTGCCTCACCAAAGGTGCCTACATCATGGCCTCCCCCAAAGGCCTCGCACTCAAGGAACCCGTCAATGGGTTATACCTCAAGAAATTTTATGCTTAGAAGTAGTCATGCTACTTTAGGTTACTTTTTCTTGTTTAGTGTTTTTAATCTTTTGTTTCCTACCCTCTCATCTAAAACTATCCCTTGTGCTATTGACAGATGCTTCCTCCACTATCCTACCACATTGGTTACGCCGATGGTGCCAGCCGTTGGACACAAAATCTCGCTTCAGCCGCTTGGGCTCTTTACACTCCCTCACATGAAATGCTACATTCAAGCGGCATATGTTTGGGACCAGCAACCAACAACCAATCCGAATATACTATTGTCATTGGCCTCCTAGCCAACGCCCAGCATCATCATATTCGTCACCTTAGCGTCTTCCTCGACTCTCAACTAGTCGTTCTCCAGCTCAACAATGTATACTGTGTACACGATCCGTGCCTCTTTCGCAAATACCTGCAGGTTAGACTGTTATCTCGACATTTTGATTCCATTACATTTACACATATTCCAAGACAATTGAATCAAACAACAGATGAAATAGCTAACATGGTGTTAGATTGGCATATATCACATCAAGCTACACATACATAAACATCTCATACATCCTGTCACAGCATATAGATAAATAGACATCACCATCATCAACAAAAAACATATGTAAACAACACCAGGACCTCAAAAAGATGTATACTCATATATATATATATCAAGGCCTATCAGGCCATCCGACTGTTTACATACAAAAAATACATATGCCCGCAGGCCAGTGCCACACCTCGGTACAAAATCGGCTCACCAGCCTATACAATAAAAAAGATCTACATGATACAATCAGGGTGCCTTTATCACACCCCCAGCTGCCCATCCCTCAGGAGGCGGTGGTGGCCCACCCCCACCTGCCCCAGGTGGTGGTGGTGGAACACCTGCAGGACCCTCCTGCCCCGGTGGCAGGTGTCCACTAGTCATGGCAGCAAGCACAGCTGCTTGTCACATGATCGACCACCATGGTGGCGGTAACCCTATGCACTTCTCCAAGAACCCCTCGTCCTGGATGTGGATCCACATGCCCTCAGGCACGTCCTATAACACCGTCTCTAGACGACGACGTATATCATCAAAATCACCTCCGACCACCGGTGGAGGAGCGTGTGATGGCCCCGCACCAGGGTCATCAAATCGGTGCCTCCTCACCGGTCTCTCAGGCTCTGCAGGTCACCCCGCAGCTTCATCCCTTCTGTGCCTCTCTCCACGTGGAGGTCTCCCCAACTCTCACTGAACCGGCGCTCTATACAACTCCACCTCGCGCCTGCAAGGTGCCAAATCTGCACATGCACAAAACAAGCAACAACAGATCATATCAGTCTCTCTATCATCATACATATGAAATGATATATCAAAATCTAACATAAATCAACACATACAAATCCACAACATACCTCGATGGTCGAACACCTTCCCAGGAGGCAACACCATGTCCAGGTCCCCCCGGAAGTCCACCCTAGCATAGGGGTACTGTAGTATGACCTGCGACATCTGCCGCCATATCTACACCACCTGCACAATAAAATAATGTCCGCCTTCACCACCACCATGGAAAACCAAAATTTGAGACCACCGCCTCAGTCGAGGCTCTCGCACCCCAGGTGCCTCTAGAAGAACCCGGGGGCGTAGCATCGACACCCTCTTCAGAAACCAAGCCACCAGGATGGATCCAAATGCAAACTCCCTGGTGCCTGTAGACCGACAATGGTCCAGCTGTGTGATCATCCACGCATGCAGTGTCAAACCCCAGGCGAACCACTCACGGCCCACCACCACCCTCTCCATCAAAAACAGCTCGCCACCACTGATTCGATGGGTTGCCAATGACCCATACACTCGAATAATCATTTCTGCTATGCAACGATGCAATAGGGAATCTATCCCACTAATACTCACCGCAATCCCCAACATGTAGTGCTCGCCTGACCAATATCGCTCGATGACATCCCGTAGATGAGTGTCCCTCAGCAGCACAGGCTCTGCCGGCAACGGTGTTCCCCGAAAAGGGAGCCCAATCAAAAAATAGATATCCTCCACTGCAGTGAAGGGGATCTGCTCTCCTCGCACGAGGAAGTAGTGCAGGTCTGGACTCCACATCTGGAGCAAGAACTGTAGCAAGTACTCCTATGCCCGTATCAATGGGCACTCAAAGAACTTTAGCAACCCACTGGTTGCTAAAGCCGCTCGAACTGCAGGCCCTGCATTGGCCACAACATCTCGCAACTGTGACCAGTCTCGCTCATGCCACCAGACGTCCATAATCACTGCTATCCACCTGCACACAACACAGAGTCCTATATCATCTTATGCAACCATCCAATGCATCAAAAAGACTCATTTTTCACCCCTTAAAACTTGCCTCAAAGGCGCGTTTTCTTTTGCCTACAGGCGCGCACATATGCGCGCCTGTTCACTACACAGGCGTGCATATGTGCGCACCTGTTCACTCAACAGGCGTGCTCGCAAGCGCGCCTATTCATCGCACAGGTGTGCTTTTGAGCTTGAATATTTAGGTTACAGTCGCACACTAGTGCGCGACTGTCCACCCCATAGGCGCGCCTCTAAGGCGCACCTTAAATTTCCATTCACGTGAACCAATGCGTGTCTATTCAATGGATAGGTGCGCACGTATGCGCACCTTCCACTGAATCGCCCATGCATGTGGGCCCACATTCTACCAAAAAACCCCTCAAAACCCCCGTATGACCCCCCATACCTACCCTACCCAATAATTGAAAACCTATTTCTATGCAGGATGATCAAACCACTAACCTGAAGCTCGCACACCATCAATCGGCTACCTCGTGCTCCCAGAATCACCCAATCTCCTCTAGATCTGCTCGGAAAATCATTGTAGCAGCAGATACAAATGAGGTGGCAATGTGGGCCCTACAACTATATATAGGCCTTTTACCAAACTTCCACTCACCATTCAAGGAGCCCAAAGTGTCCGTTTTTCAAACCATCTTCAGCCACGGGATCAACATCCCATCACCTACATTTCAGCAATCCTTGGGTCGCTTTTCATCATGAGCCCCCGGGGCACCTTTTTTTCATATCATGCTCAGGTACGCACGCGCATACTCACATTTATCAAATACAAGCTCATATCTTTGATTCTCTTTAGATATTGTTCACTTTGGGTATTTGGTTGTTATGTGTGCAGGTACTTTCTCATCGGTCATCGACATCATCCCTTCAGGTATATATTCAGCACTGGCATGTAGTCTATCCCACTGTATTGCATTTACATTTCTAGTCACACCCTCTGATATTGGCCTTTAGGATCCTCATTCTTGGCTCTGCAGTACCCACACCTCCATTTTGCATCTTCGGTACTGTAACCCGGTAGCATTCTCACCCACATGAGTTGTCCCATTCTTAGCACCCTTTGGCACTTCTGACACTCATGCTATTTTTTATCACCCTGTAGGGATGGGAGTCCTGGTAGTCTTTCATCATGTTGCTAATAAACCACATACTTCTTCTCCTCATTTTGATATCTTCCCATATGGACTCCCAGATCATCTCTTTATGGTTATGTTCTTTTTTACCTGCACCTCCGCAGGATCATGAACCCACCATTTCATCCACCATCAGTTTGCCCATCTGCGAACCTATCTTCATTTCACCTACCTCATACAGAAACTCGCCAATGGGGCCCCCACCCTTCATCAGTTTCTCAAGACAATTCTGCCCTCCCTGGGGCACGCATTTCACACTGGGGCACCCGTTTCTGTATTTGTACATTTCTCCCCAAAATTATTCATTATTCATTATTTATTGTACAAACACCTTTATTTTCAGTCATTACATTCTTTGTCGTCACCGTTGGCGACTTGCTTTCTTTTGGCCACACGCAACCTATGTCACCCTTGGTTGGAGCATTACTTATCATTTACCCTTGCCAACATCATCCATATCTTCAGAGTACTCCACAGGTCAGTTACCTCTACCCTCTGAATTTGTTCACCTTGTCTCACCTCTGGCACAACTTAGCCCCATTCTTGTCATCCCCCTGACACTCGACCTTGTTACACGGTTGTGGCCATTGTTTCTCTCATACATCCTCCAGCCAAGGGCAGTCTTGAGTCATCCCACTCCTCAACTTCATCCATGCACCTCTGCCACTTCCTCACATCAGTAGATTCCACAGAGCCCTTTGCTTCTCGGAGTCGCGTTTCCCTTTTGTCGACATCAGCACACTTTTCCAGAAGGGCGACAGTATCTTGATTCTCATTCTCTATTTTAGTGAGAGATCTCGAACGACATAGGGGGAAACACCATTGCTTCCTGCTGTCATTAGCCCCCATAACATTCGACGCCGACACTCTCTCATGTTATGGTGGGTCTTACTTTGCGACTATTGCAGTTATTTTTGTCATTTGCCGAAGACCTCTGAACTTGGTAGGGCCATCAATGCCCACATCATCGTTGCTGCTTATTACAACGATCATTTCCTGTTATTCAGAGTATGTTCCTTTGTAGAATTGTCTTCTGCCTTTATCATTACCACCCCCGAGGGCACTGTAGTTGTCTACACCAACACTTCCATCATATTTTTTCAGAGTTACATCACACGAGCATGGGGCATGCCCACCTCGTTTGTACACAGTTGTTCGTGCTCGAATCGTCACCGGGTGAGCAAGAATGGGAGCACTAGCATGCCCTGTTGGGCTCAGCAGGGCAGAACAGGTTTGCTGTGGATCAAAATGGGTTAACAGATAATAGAAAACAAAACGAAATAAAATCTACCTAAGAGCTGAAAAGCAAATAACATTACAACCATAAACAAAACTTCAAACGTGAGACAAGAGAGTTCCCAGTGGTTTCAAGGCTTGATCTATTAACAAAAAACCAAAGCACACGTTGTAGAAAGGGATAATGGTTCCTCTTCCCTCCAGCGGAAGGTCCTTCAGGAATCCTCAACTGAATGCTTTCCTTACAAAATGAATAGGGAAGAAATGAAATGGATGGTGAGAGAACTCGGTACTACACAGCTGATGAACTGGTGATCCAAGACTGGGCTTAGAAGCATCTGAGCAGCGTAACTCTACTCTGAATTCCCTACTGAAACAATGAGCCTTCACTACTTTTTATAGCCATTTCCAGGCGGTCACGTAACTAGTTCCCGGTGTAGACACAGGCTAGTTTAGGGTTCGCTTAAGCCATAAATTCGTCGTTTTTGCAGGACCGACCCTGATCTGGATGTC
>ML786058.1:608885-642979 GCA_009831015.1 Picea engelmannii | reverse complement strand
CAACTCGGAGCGTGCAGGGACAAACGTCGGTTAAAAGGTACTTCTGTTACTCTTCCTTCTCATGCATTAGGCTTAGATAGATTCGAAAGAAATTCAGTGTCCATGATAAGCACTTTTCTGTCTAGGGTTAAGGTCAAGCCTTCGAGGTCGATCTACTTGTCCGCAGGCAGATTTTCCTACAACAGAAGGGATGTTTATTATATCCCCGACAGAGATGGCAGTGTAAACACCCTCACTTGGGGTAGGGCGAGATAGTGTGAAAGTCATGGAATGAAAAATGGGAAGGGTTCTTTGACAAATGGGGATTAAACAACAAGAAATGGATTCAAAAGATGAGTGAGCCTTGAAGAGAGCCACCATAGTTGAAAAATGGTGGTGTGGAAAGATCAAGAAAGCCATAAGATAGTTTGAAAATCTGAGGAAAGAAGGAGGATCGAGAGAAATAGAGGAAAGATAGATGGAAGAACTACAGAGGATGAAAAGACAGGAATGATTGGCCAGTCAAAGATTAAATGAGAGGGAAGCAAGGAGAGAAAGAAGTCCCCATGAGGTGGGATGAGAAGGAGGAAGTGTGAATGTAAGAGAGGAGGAAGACGACATGAATCTTGGAGGAGAAAGAGAATATTCAACCCCGATAACAGGAGAGATCAGGAATCTGGTCGAAGAGATCATCCCAATGGAAGCTAACGAGACCCCCCAGATCAAATAAATTCTTCCCAAAGCTAGTGGTTCCAACCTTGGATCACCCTTACCCCAATTTCCTTCTATACATGCAATAAGTTCAATACTACCTTCTCATACAAGTTGTGTTCCAGTACAATTAGTTAACTAGTCACAACCAGGAAGTGCGAGTACAGGGAGGATATTGGGATCCCCTGGTAGATCAAAAGAAGGACCATTAAGGTTCATACTGATACAAACAACAGGATCAACAATGGCCAACCATGTGGGAGGGTCAATTTCTCAATACCCAGAATTTTTGGGTAAGGGAGATGAAGATGTTGAACAACACTAGTTCTTGTGGGAAGCCATTTGGAGATCCAGAGGGACAAAAGATGCAAACAAGTTGGTCGAGTTCCATAATACCTTAATGGGTTGCACTCTCAAGTGGTACATGAATATCATTGAACAAGGAGTACCAGGGATGCAAGGTCAAACATTCACACTTGGCCAGGTATGGATGAGGTTTATAGCAGAGTTCAAACTACCTTAGTCAGAACAACAGGCTTTCTCTAAGTTGCGTGAGATCCAACAGAGGGAAGTAAAATCAACCTAGGAGTACACCCAGAAGTTTAAATATTCCATAGGGAGGTTGGCACATCCAATCCATGAAGAACATCAAAGGGAGTGGTACATTCAGGGACTACTACCTCTGACTCAGATTCTGTTAACGTGACAACGGATATCCATGCTAACAGATGCCTTGGAACAATCAATGAAGATCGAAGCCATGAAGGGATACTCTAGGAACCTAAGAGTAACCCAACCCCAAGTAGACATGAATTTATCACAACTACAAGGGCAGATATCAACACTTACAAAAAATATTCAAGAGCTAACGATACCCATACCAAGATGACCACAAGTTTGGTGCATAGGATGCTATATGAAAGGTCACTTGGTGAATGAATGTCCATGAATAAGGGGGTTGTGACCTCCTTAGAGTCTGACTTTAACCCCACCAAGACCCATGGGAGGATTTGCGCAAGTATCAACGAACTCACCATTCCATCATCCCACCCCATATCACACTTTCCCAGGAGGCCAAGCAGCACCAACAATGGAATATTGTGAGATATGTCGAACCCTTGGGAATGGACCAAGATAGTTCCCCATAATGCATAAATATTTGATAGTACCAAACACAGTACATTGTGAGTTCTGCACATACACCACACATACTACCAATCAATGTAGATCATTGGACGCTCTTGTAGACAGGCTAGAACGAACAACATTCAAGGTGAATGGAAACCCACAGGGATCAGGAAGAGGTTGAGGAGGTGGAGCTGGAGGAGACCTCAGAGGAGGCAGAACAAGGGGAATAGGACCAATCAGATGTTACAACTGTGATGAATAGGGTCACTTGGCTAGAGATTGACCTCATCCAAGATGACCATGGTGCTCTCATTGTATATCCAATAGACACACAACCAAAGAATGCCCAGAGCTAATCACAAAGTGGGAGGATAGAGAATGACAAAGAGGAAATAACCTCATCAGTCCAAAGATCAAGAGTATTTCTAAGGGACAATTTCCAAACCTCAACATTGTCACTCGAAGAGGAGCAAGGACATGAGCTAATGCTAATACTCTAACTCAAATTCATAAAGAAACACCTAAAGAGGACAAGTACGAGCCCATAAAGAAAAAAATGTTATTTAAATATGCCATAGAAGTATTTCAAAATATTCCTAAACATAAAATGCAAGAAAACCCCCCTCAGCCGGTTGTATACCCTAAAGTGGCACAAATCCCTACTTCACCCCCTGCACCCAGAAACCCTATAGGCATACCAAAAAAACCCTAGCAACCTTAAAATGCAGTTGACCTCTGGTTTCAATTATTCTCTAAAATTCTAGGGAATGATCAACTGATAGAGAAGTTGTGCAATGTGCTACACCTAGTCCCAGGGAATGAAGAAACCTCAGAAGCAAGGATTCGGGCTAACCCCGAGAAAAGTAATGAGAGAGTGCAATAAAGAAAAGTGAGAAGTGGAAAAGAATTCTGACTGGTAGCCCAGTTATATGAATTCGAAATTAAATATATCATGTTGGATATAGGGTCAGATGTGAACATTCTTCCCAAGAAGACCTAGGAAGCGTTCGGCAAAACGAGACTGACCTATTCCCCAATTTAGTTAAGAATGGAAAACCAATACTCTATCTTTCCCATAAGAATATTGGAGAATATGGAAATCAATGTAGCAAGAGTAAAAATAGTGGTTGACTTTGAAGTCATTGAGATCATGGGAGATAAGGACCCCTACCCTACGCTACTTGGCATCAACTGGGCCTACAAAAATTATGTAGTAATTGACCTAAAGAAAGATACCATGACTTTTGAAGCTAAGAGAATCAAGGTAGTTCAACCTTTGGATCCATACATAGGACCTAGGTACACAGAACCAACAGACAATAATATGGAAGGAGAAGACCTAGACCAGTTGTACATTGTAATAGCTGGGACAAGAAACAATTATATAAACCCCACTGTGGATGGATCAGTAAGGTGGCAAAGTATCCAGTCAATAGATGAAGATTCAGAACTAGATTTTGATAGTTGGAAATAAGGTTTGCATGAAATATTCTCAAGAATATGCACAACTATCAAAATGACCAGATGGGTTGCGACTGAAGTCAGAGAACACCCAATATATGATGGCACCTCATATCTAGGCAAGTTTTTGTAGAATATGGAAGAAATTGTGGGAGAATATAAAAGAATCTTGGTACTGGACATAGATTTTCAGAACAACCCTGTGAGATGGTGAGCTACTCATAAAGATGCACTCAGAACTTGGGATGAGGTGAAGCAAGCCCTTATGTATAGGTTATGGAATAGGGAGCAGCTGGAATCAAAGATGCAGATGAATATCCACGTTGTGAAACTGTTTAGCAGAGAATCATACCCTATGATACACATTCAATAGTACATGGCACAGTGGTAGGCCGCAGAGATACCCTCTCACTTATCTGTTTAGGTATTACCCCATTATCTAGGCCCAATCCTGAAATTTTGGTTTATACATGAGGAAACCAGATGACAGACCTGGGTTTGGTAGGCACTGGCAGCTCAATTTTGCAAAGACTTGTCATTTACAAGTAAGTACCCCGATCTTGAACTAGTCCTACAAAAGATTAAAGAACTTCTTTTTACATCCAATAGTAATAACATATCAGATCTTGTAGTATGTCCCAAGCATACCCAAGAACTTTAGAGTAAACCCCACTTACCCATGATTGAAAATCCTATAGAATGCTATCATATTAGAAAATCTTCAAAAAGCCTAGACGAATCAAAATAACTGAGAAACCTAGCCATCAAAGAGACCAAGGGGAACAAAGAAATCCAAAACACCATACCTAGCCAGACCGATAGTTCCTACAATCACCCATTAAAATTGTAGAGACTCAACATAGGGACTGAAGAGAAACCCAAAATAACTTTGGTGGGCGATTTCTGAGATGAGCAAACTAGTCAAGAAATACAGAGTTTACTACGGGAATACGAAGATTTGTTCCCAAAGACTTTTTTAGAATTGAAGGGAATCAAAGGATTTCTAGGAGACATGAAGATTGAGTTAAAACTAGGATCCAAGCCTATCAGACATAGGCCATACTGTCTTAACCCAAGAATAAAAGAGAAGGTTAAGAAGGAGATTGATAAAATGTGGGAAGGAAGTCTCATTTTTCCAGTAGAATAAGCCAAATGGGTTAGCCCCATAGTCATTCAAAGAAAGAAAGACACTAAGGATATTAGAGTCTGTGTGGACTACAAAATCCTCAACCCTGCCTGTGTGCATGACCCTTTCCCAACACCATTTACCGATGAGGTCCTAGAATAGGTTGCGGGGAAGGAAGCATACTCATTTACAGACGGATTCTTAGGATACCATCAAGTTAGGATTGCTAAAGAGGACAAGGGAAAAACCACCTTCATTACCAAATGGGGATCTTTTGCATACAATGTGATGCCATTTGGTTTAGAGAACACCCTTGCAATTTTCTCTAGGATTGTGATAGCAGCCTTTAGAGAGTTCATTCACAAGTTCATAGAAGTTTATATGGATGATTGGACAATATATAGTCTTTTTAAGGAACATGTCACACTGCTAAGGCTAATGTTTGATAGATGCAAATAGATACAAATCTCATTAAATCTCAAGAAGTGTATCTTCTATGTGCCACATGGAAATGTTTTGGGCCACATAGTCTACCGAGAAGGAGTATTGGTAGACCCATCTAAAGTTGTGGAAATTGAAAATATTATGACACCTACGAGTATTAAACAGTTGTGCTCCACACTCAGACATACAGGCTACTATCGCAGGTTCATTTGAAGATATGCCAACATTACTACACCTTTGGAAAACCTCCTAAAAAAGGATGAAACTTTCCAATGGATTCCCGAATGTGACAAAGCATTTGAAACACTCAAGGAGAAACTCATTACAACACTGATTCTGATATTCCCAAACTGGGAGAAGGAATTTCACATCCATGTGGATGCTTCAGGAATTGCCTTAGGAGCTATCCTAACGCAACCTAGAGATGGAGCTATGGATCACCCTTTGTACTTTGCGAGTTGGAAGCTATCGAAAGAAAAGTGCAACTACACAATGACATAATGAAAAGGATTAGCAATGATCTACGCTTTATTGAAATTTAGACATTATTTGTTAGGGTCTCATTTCAAATTCTTTACTGATCATTCAACATTAAAATACCTAGTTAACAAACCTATGCTGGAGAGAAGAATTTGCAGATGGCTCCTATTATTTTAGGAATCTTCCTTTGAAGTCATCATTAAACCAGGACAATGCAACGTCAAACCTGACCATCTATCCAGACTAGAGTCAGGAGAAAGTGGTGGAGCAGTGGATGACCAGCTCTCAGATGTAGATTTATTCAGGATCAAGGCCATACCAGAATACCTGGAGGACATAACAATCTTTATCATCACATGGGCATTGCTTGAAACATATTCTGCAACCCAGAAATTCCATATGGTCATCAGAGCAACAGATTATCAGCTGATCATTGGGAAATTATATAAACTAGGACTAGACAACATCCTAAGATGATGTTTCCTAGATCATGAAAGGTAGGATATACTCTGGGAATGCCATAGTGGAATTGTAGGAGGCCACATAGGAGGAAAGGCAATGGCACAAAAAGTTCTACAGGTAGGACTTTGGTGGGAAACACTTTTCAAGGATGCAAAAGCATACTCTAGATCATGTGATGTTTTTCAATGGGTGGGAAAACTGTCACGCCGAGATGAATTACCACTACAACTAGTTAGATCTCTACAAGCATTTGAGAAATGGGTAGTTGACTTCATTGGGCCAATCAATCCCATAGCCAAACACTCAAAGGAAAGGTACATCATTACCACAACTATCTACTTTAATCATTGGGCTGAAGCAGTAGTGGTACAGGACTGTTCAATGAATATGGTTGTCAGGTTCATTTCGAGAATATCATTACCCGCTTCAGATGTCCTAGGAGTCTAACCAATGATCAAGGAGCTCACTTCATTAGCAGCACTATAGCAACACTTACCACATAATTTCTGATTCAACATCATAAGAGCATTCCATACCACCCACAGGCCAACAGAACAGTCAAAGCCTTCAACAAAATTCTAGAAAAGGCACTAACAAAGGTTGGTTGTGAAAACTGAGAGGATTGGGATGATAGAGTTCCAGTGGTACTATGGGCCTACAGGACAACCACAAAGAAACTCCACAGATACACATCATTCTATCTTGTTTATAGGAAAGAGGCAGTGGTGCCCATAGAGTTCATCACCCCAATTTTGTATATTTCACAAGCCACACGTATGACAAATGAAGAATCAGTGGTGCAAAGACTTGCGGAGCTACAAGAACTCAAAGAAACCATATTTCTGGCAGACTTCCATCATTTGGTTGAAAAGGCAAGACATAAATATTGGCATAACCACCACATTAAAACCAAGGTATTTACACAAGGGGACAAGGTGTTACTCTATGACATTCGATACCAGATGCACCCTAGCAAGTTGCGTATGCACTGGTTGGGACCCTTCATAGTTGCGTAGATTCGACCATAAGGAGTAGTTTGACTCATGCAAATGGATGGTGTACTATGATTGGGATGGGTGAATGTCACTTGCATGAATCCCTACCTATCTCGAAACTAACAGGAAGGATAGTCACTCCAATCCGATGGAGCTTGTACAATAGTTAGATTTAAGTTTCGTTTTCTTTCTAAAAAAATTTGTAAATTCTGATAATAATGTCCATGTGCACAGTGTTGTGCCATAACACATAGTTCATTCTTTTTGTTTAAGTGTTGGTTGATACAGAGATGATGACCCAGTAGTACAAAACCTGAAGTATGGAAAATTCCATTAATGAAAGTCATTAAAGATGATGGGGACAACCTTTGTGGTCGGAGAGGCCACAAATCGCAATCCAATATGTGTCAAAGGCCACGCAATCCCAGTCCAATCACACCCTTTATTTCCATTTTGGTACCCCAACGGTCGCCCGTTAAGCCATAAATATGCATTATTCCAAGATGCCATCAAACTTTGCACCGAGACACCCACCTGTCAAACAAGAAAGTCTCAATTCGACCATGTCCCTATTCCACCCAAACGAGTAAATACCAAGATCGCCCAATCAGATTTACCTTGATTAAACCATCCCATCGGACAACTCACACCCTATTACATATATATGGTCATGATGAGGAGCATTTATTACTAAAACTTACCCGTTAATCCAAACATAAGAATCTCATAACTCAGATGATAAAGTATTATTTCTAAAACAAGCATAGGCTTTCCAAACTCAGTCATGCAAACTAGTTAGGACCATTGCCAAAGCTGTAATTGTAGCCCTAGTTCTTAATGGCCACAGAAGCGTTAATTCTAAGAGCCACAACAATCAGGAACACCATGACTAAAGAAGCAGTACCAGATGAGCTTTGTGATCCTCGGGTTGAGATTATAGGTGATCTCAAAGGGAAGATAGAGAATGTCAAGCTACTCGACCTTGACCTCACGGATTCATCCTTGTTTCCATAGATGCACCTAGACATCTTTTGGGAGTTAGCTCCAGATGGAACTAGAGATATGAACTTTATACTGAAAAAGGATTTCATCAACCTATTTAACTCCTCCATCATGAACCTGAGGGACTTACCAATCTTTGGCACCATCGGCGAAATTGCACGCTGCATGAAGTTTCTGATAAGCAGAGTGCATGACATAAGTTTATGGTTGGATAATACATATCCACTCCATGCACAAGATATCCAACCGCTCACTGGACTATTATCTAAAGGAGAGGATGTGTTGAAGAGATTTCAGAGCCTCGAAAAGCATGGGAAGAAGAAAGGCGAGCTTAGCCTGTACGAGAAGTTTAACACCAAGCGAGGCAGACACACAACAGTCATTGAGCCAATACTGCCTGAAACAATCCATATTGGCTGATATATGATAGCCAACAAGGTTATGAGGTCCTATTATAAGTGATAATGCACTTTATATGCATTATCAGTCACTGACTTCTACAATTAGGGAGCAATGTTCAATCGATGTAGTTTCCTACTAGAGGAACTACTAGTATCCTGTGAAGAGGCACAGGAGAAAGGAGGCACCTTTACCTATGGATGACTACTTGTGGCATTCGCAATGCTCAAATGGAAGTCACCGGTGGGAAGAAAACTGGCAATACCAGATAAAGGGCACCTGGGGAAGATGTTTGAGCCATGGAAGTCCAGACCAGAATCAAAGAACACAACACTAAACAACGCATCATTTTCCAAGTGGTATAATGCTATCATAGATGCAACACAGAGGCCACCCATCCCGTAGGATATCCTCAATAATAACACGAGGAATATTGCATTCAGTATGAACTGGCACAACACATTTGTCTAGCCAAGACATTCCAGTAGGGAAAATTTCCACACACAGATGCTACCATTTTATTTAAATGATGAAGCCTTAGATAAAGAAGTCATATCATGGCTAGGAGTCAAACAAGGCCAACATAAATCAGGAATGAACTACATTTTGTCTATCTAGCTACTCAATAAAAAATACAAGGAAGCAGGAGAGGGACCGAGCTCAAGCCCCGAGCCAAAGAAGCTAGATGTTCAAACATAAATTGATTTAGAGGAGGAAAAGGAAACACTGCAGCTGGAGCAGAAGAAAAGACCGCCCCCCCCCACAGTTTCCACCAAATGTCGTACTATCAGGTGCACAGGTCAACCATATCCTGGGCATTGTGCTTGGCACCGAACCAATGGTGAAGAGGCCCAAAACAGAGGTCTCTTCAAACAAACCCATGAACCCACAACCCCTTGCATCTGCCACTCCTTGGACCCGTGCCATGACCAAATATACCACTATCATTAGCATTCAAGATGACCCGGACCCTGAAACAATTCTGGCTACACTCATCATTGAGCAACCCCCACCACTCCAATTACCAAACCTCCCCATGACCATTCCACATCACACCACAGCCTCAGAGCTAATGCAGCTCGAACACCCAGAGACAGAGGAACGAAAATCCCCACAGACAACTAGATAATCCCCCAAGCCCAGTTCAAAAATTCTCGACCCTAACCCTTAAGCATCATAGTATCCCATGATGATGGATGTTCCGAATCCGAACCCCCAGGAAGAGAAACCTGAGTCTTCAGCAAAGGAAGAAGCCAACCGAATTAGAGAAGAGATGAAACCTAACCATAACCCATAAATCCCCTCACCAACCAAGGGTGAGGATGTCCCATAAATCACAACACATGATGTAGAAGCACCGAAAGATACAAAGATACCAGATGCGTATAATGAGCCAGAATCAACAACGGAGTTGGGTACGACCACCATGTAAGCACATATGGTCCAAGTTCTATAGAACCCCCAACAATGTGTAGAATTGATGTAGCTCTGCATAACTAGAACCGAGGTTTTGATGCTCTTACCCATAGACCTAAGATTGAGGATTTCTCCAGAACCACTAATAGAGGATGAGTTAGAAACTCACTTAGACCATTCAATAGGTAGTGGACTCCCACTACAGTGGCGAGTACCCACTGATGCAACTCCATCATCTATAGACCTGGTACAGTGGCCAGTGTCACAGTTGTTCGGACTATTTAGAGCCTCCACAGACCAACTAGAGAAAAGGATTCAATACACTGAGATATCAGCTAATATCACTAGGAAAGAAAAACTATATGCATAAACATGTAGAACGAGGAAAAAATGTGACAGAATCATAGCCCAGCGCAAACTGGAAAAAGTGCGGGAAAAACTTGCAAAATCCTGGTTGGAGATTCAGAAGGTTGCGCCCGACCTACTTGAAGCCAGTGAAATAAGAGAACCATATAAATAGATCAAGATATTATAAGAGGCATGGACACAACTTGCTACAAGCATGGAGCAGATACAGGTAAAGCTACAACAAGTCCAATGAGAAGTAGAACAACAGCCTCGACAACTGCAGGACCAAATGCAGAGGATAATAATGCAAGGAAACAATGCTAAAGTGGCACTACATAAGTATAAAGAGTGATCCAGGTGGATATCAGTAGCCACCCACCTTTTCCAACTATCTCAAAACAATTTTCTGGCAATTTTGGCAATTTACTATTTTTAGCAGGTTTTAACTTTTAGGGCCATTTTGAGGGACCAGATGAAGGATTTTCAAGATCAAGGTTCTCAATGATATCCAAATGCATGATTTATCCCCAAAAATTAATCTCCTTTACAATAACTTCCCAACGAACTATTATACACCTAAAACGAAGATCGTATGAAAAAGTTATGACCTCGAGAAGTTGATGTACTAACTTACCCAAATGTGGCCCACGTGACTTTTGGCACTTCATCTCCTAGGGTTAGTATTTTGGATGTATAGGGATTTTGGAATTATTTTTTATTGTAAAAATTCCTTCATAGCCTCATTGTAATCATCTTCTTGCGAATGCGAGTAGCCGTCACATCTCTTCTTAGAGATAAGTTGCCACCATTCTAGCAAGTCCTTCACTCTGTATTTTTACAGTCTCTGTACATTTCTTTCATTAATAGAAATCATGTATTACTGTATATCTATATTTCTGGTTGCATCACTGACACATTTATATTACATTATTGAATATGTATGATATCTCTGTGAATTTATTTATTATATCTCCAGTCTCATTTCGTGCCAAAAATAATCCGGATTAGTGGCATCAGAGCAGGCTGCTCTTGATCGTTTTTTCAGGGCATGTCCCCAATAAGGCCCGAGTATATAAAGTTGGGTCTCAAGCTTGTCTCTCTTAAATCAAATCACTCTCCTACACCCAAGAAAACCTCAATGGTGGAAGAAAAGGAAAACGACATAGTAGACGATCCTATCAATCTATTTCTTGAGCAAGCTCTCACGTGGCAGAGGGACGAAATGATGGAGAATTTTTTCCAAATTCTTCAATGCTTGTCGATAGCATCAGGGACATCTTCATCAAGTGGCCACTTTGGAGGCACCTCGCCTTTCAAGGTACAATTTAATTTTGATATTCCTATATTTGAAGGATAGATAGACATAGAAGCCCCAGAAAAATGGTTAACTCTGCTAGAAGGTGATCTCTATGTTCATAATTTTTTCAACAATGAAAAGATTACCTTCGCACTCCTTTAATCTCTCCCTCATGTCAAACATTGGTGGGAAACTTACTGGGAGAAAAGTTCCACAGAGGAGTCTGGAATATATGGGATCGATCCCAATTGGGATTTTTTTGTGGATGCATTAAAAGAACAGTATTACCCTGTTGGCAACTATGAAGACTAGTACATGAGATGGACCACATTGCGGCAAGGGAGGGGCCAAGAAGTTCCAGAGTTCACCAATACCTTCCATACCTTGTGCACCAAGTAGGGTATCAAAGACTATGAGCGACATTTGGTTTTGAAATACCATGGGGCTCTACATAGATATATCCATACTGAAATGGATTTTCTATACATATCATCACTTGATGATGCTTATCAATATGTTGTTAAAACTGAGTAGAAATTTAGGCACCAAAACAAACAGGAGTTCGATTCTACAAATCCGCATCAACCAAAGTATAACAAAGACGACCCTAAAAAATAGTCTCCCAAAAACCAGTCCAATACACAGGCAAAGAAGGGTCACAGGAAGATAAAGAAGGACACTGGAAAATGGTGCGATTTCCACAAAAGCCCCTGGAAAAACATCGATGAATGTCACTCAAAATAGTCATTGGTGGTTGAGATCAAAGACAAGGAGTCGAACCCTATTTCAGAATTTTATTATGAAAATACTGGTAAAGGATAGATCATTAACACAGACCCCACTACTTTTGTTGTGACCGTAGCAATTCAACTAGAAGAACCAACCGATTCAGAAGAGGGGGAGCACCCTTTTCATTCAAAAATGTGGGTGAAGGGGACCCCGCTGCATTTTATTATTGATAGCAGAAGCTAGAAGAACCTAATCTCAACATAGGTCATCAAACAGTTGGGATTGTCAATAACACTACACCCATAGCCATACAACATCGGGTGGCTTCACCAAGAATGAGATCTTCGTGTCAGCCAACAATGTCTATTATCATACGGCATCCAACCCTTCAAGGATGAGGTATTATGTGATGTTTTCCCATTGGATGTCTGTGATGTCCTCTTGGGCCGACCATATATGTGGAGACGCCATGTTGTTTATGAGTCTCGACCCCATAGTGTCATTGTTACTTTGGGGGGTCATCTCTACAAAATACCAGTAGTATTTCCAACTACTCTTCCACCTAAAAAGTGCCGCAAGGTAGTATCTCATACTGCAAAATTCATCTTTTTCATAGTCTGTTCAAACTTAGGGGAACAGAAGGAAACTACAGTCACTACAGCCTCACCCCAATCACCTTCTATCCAACAAAAGTAGGTTGACAAGGTTGCAGAAAAGTGCAAAGATTCCTTACGCAAACTTTCCTCTCATGTATCTAGACTTGTTAAACAGCCTCATCTTCTACAAGTTCATGATAGACTTGCACAAACTAAGCAGTGCGATGTCTCCAACAAGGCAAGCAACTGACCAAGATGTAGATTCATCAAATGCTTTTGTCTCTCCCCCAGGAACTTAATGCAATGGAGACCATTTATTCCTAAGGAGGGAGGATTTATCCAAGTGGATATCGGTGGCCACCCACCTTTTCCAACTGGCTCACAATAGTTTTCTCACAATTTTGGCAATTTACTATTTTTAGTAGGTTTTTTGAGGGCCCAAATGAAGGTTTTTTGAGATCTATGTTCTCAATGGTACCCCAAAGGCATAACTGAGCCCCCAAAATGAATCTCCATGACGATACCTTTCCAACAAGATATTATACCCCTAAAATGGAGATTGTATGAAAATGTTACAACCCCGGGAAGTTGATGTACTAACTTATCCAAATGGGGCCCACATGACTTTTGGCGCTTCATCTCCTAAGGTTAGGTTTTTGGATGTCTAGGGTTTTTGGCATTCCTGTTTATTGTAAAAATGCCTTCATAGCCTCATTGTAATCATCTTCTTGTGAATGCAAGTAGCCGTCACATCTCTTCTCAGAGATAAGCTGCCATCATTCTAGCGAGTCTTTCACTCTGTATTTTTACAGTCTCTGTACATTTATTTCATTAATAGAAATCATGTATTACTGTATATATGTATTTATGGTTGCATATCTCACACATTTCTTCTACATTATTGAATATCTACGATATCTCTGTGCATTTATTTATTATATCTCCACTCTCATTTCATGCCGAAATTAATCCGGATCAGTGGTATCAGAGAAGGCTACTCTTGATCGTTTTTTCAGTGCATGTCCCTGATGAGATCCAAGTATAGATAGTTGGGTCTCGATCTTGTATATCTTGAATACAATCTCTCTCCCACACCCAAGAAACCATTAATGGTGGAAGAAAAGAAAAATGACGGAGTAGACAATCCTATCAATCTGTTGCTTTAGCAAGCTCTCACGCGACAGAGGGACGAAATGATGGAGAATTTTCTCACATCCTTCAATGCTTGTCAATAGCATCAAGTGAATATTCATCAAGCGACCACTTTGGAGGCACCTTGCCTTTCAAGGTACAATTTAATTTTGATATTCCTATATTTGAAGGACAGATAGATGTAGAAGCCCTAGAAAAATGGCTAACTCTGCTAGAAGGTTATTTCTCTATTCAAAAAATTTTCGACAAAGAAAATATCACCTTTTCACTCCTTAAATATCTCCCTCATGTCAAACATTAGTGGGAAACTTACTGGGAGAAAAGTTCCACAGAGGAGTCTAGAATATATGGGGTCGATCCCACTTGGGATTTTTTTTGTGGATGTGGTAAAAGAACAGTACTACCCTATTGGAAACTATGAGGACCAGTACATGAGATGGACCACACTGCGGAAAGAGAGGGGCCAAGAAGTTTCAGAGTTCACCAATACCTTCCATAGCTTGTGCACCAAGCTGGGTATCAAAGAATCCAAGTGACATTTGGTTCTGAAATACCGTGTGGCTCTACACAGATACATCTAGACTAAAATGGATTTTTTGGACATCTCATCACTCGGTGATGCTTATCGATATGCTGCTAAAATTGAGAAGAAATTTAAGCACTAGAAAAAATGGGAGTTCAGGTCTGCAAATCCACAACAACCAAAGTATGACAAAGATAGCCCTAAAAAATAGTCTCCCAAAAACCAGTCCAAGACACAGGTAAAGAAGGGTCACGGGAAGACAAAGAAGGACACCGTAAAATGATGCGATTTCCACAAAATCCCCTGGTACAACACTGATGAATGTCGCTCAAAATAGTCATTGGTGTCTAAGATCAAAGACAAGGAGTCGAACCCTAATTCAGAATCTGATTCTGAAAATACTGGTAAAGGAAAGATCATTGACACAGACCCCATTGTTATTGTCACGACCGAAACAATTCAACCAGAAGAACCAACAGATATAGAATAGGGGGAGTGCATTTTTAATTCACATATGTGGGTGAAGGGGACCCTGCTGCATTTTATTGTTGATAGCAAAGGTCAGAAGAACCTCATTTCAGTACAGGTCGTCAAACAGTTGGGATTCTCGATAACACCACACCCACAGCCATACAACATCAGGTGGCTTCACCAAGGACGAGATATTTGTGTCAGCCAACAGTGTCGATTATCATTCAACATCCAACCCTTCAAGAATGAAGTATTATGTGATGTTTCCCCATTGGATGTCTGTGATGTCCTCTTGGGCCAACCATATATGTGGAGACACCATGATGTTTATGAGTCTTGATCCCGTAGTGTCATTGTTACTTTGGGGGGTCATATTTATAGAATACTAGAAGTAGTTCCAACTACCGTTCCACCTAAGAAGTGTCACGCGACAGTATCTCATACTACAAAATTCATCTTCTTCACAGTATATTCAAAAGGGGAACAAAAGGACACTACAACCACTACAACCTCACCCTAAGAACCTTCTATCCTACAAAAGTAAGTCAACAAGGTTGCAGAAAAGTGCAAAGATTCATTCTGCACATTGTCCTCTCATGTAGCTCAACTTGTTGAACAACCTCATCCTCAACAGGTTCATGATAGACTTCCACAAACTGAGCAGCGCGATGTCTCCAGCAAGGCAAGCAGCTCACCAAGATGCAGAGTCAGCAAATGCTTTTCCCTCTCCCCTAGAAACTCAATGCAATGGAGACCATTTCTTCCTAAGGAGGGATGATTGATCCAGGTGGATATCAGTGGCCACCTAGCTTTTCCAACTGGCTCAAAACAGTGTTCTGGCAATTTTGGCAATTTACTATTTTTAGCAGGTTTTAACTTCCGGGGCCATTTTGAGGGCCCATATGAAGGTTTTTCGAGTTCAATGTTCTCAATTATGGTATAAGGAATGATTGAACCCCCACAACGAATATCCTTGATGATACCTTTCCAATGAGCTATTATATGCCTAAAACGAAGATCGTATGAAAAAGTTACGACCCCGGGAAGTTGATGTACTAACTTACCCAAATGGGGCCCACATGACTTTTGGCACTTCATCTCCTAGGGTTAGGTTTTTGGATGTCTAGGGTTTTTGAATTTATTGTAAAAATTCCTTCAGAGCCTCATTGTAATCATCTTCTTGCGAATGCGAGTAGTTGTCACATCTCTTCTCAGAGATAAGTTGCCACCATTCTACCGAGTCTTTCACTCTATATTTTTACAGTCTCTGTACATTTCTTTCATTAATAGAAATTGTGTATTACTGTATATCTTTATTTCTGGCTGCATGTATAACACATTTTTGTTACATTATTGAATATATGCAATATCTCTGTGCATTTATTTATTATATCTCCACTCTCATTTCATGCCAAAAATAATCCGGATTAGTGGTATCAGAGTAGGCTTCTCTTGACCATTTTTTTAGTGCATGTCCCCGACGAGGTCCGAGTATAGAAAGTTGGGTCTCAAGATTGTATCTCTTGAATAATATTGCTCTCGCACACCCAATAAACCCTCAATGGTGGAAGAAAAGAAAAATGACAGAGCAAATTATCCTATCAATCTGTTGCTTGAGCAAGCTCTCACACGAAAGAGGGACAAAATGATGGATAATTTTTTCCATATCCTTCAATGCCTGCCAATAGCATCAGACACATCTTCATCAAGCGACCACTTTGGAGGGACCTTGCCTTTCAAGGTACAAGTTAATTTTGATACTCCTATATTTGAAGGACAGATAGATGCAGAAGCCCTAGAAAAATAGTTAACTCTGCTAGAAGGTTATTTCTCTGTTCACAATTTTTTTGAAAAAGAAAAGATCACCTTCGCACTCCTTAAATCTCTCCCTCATGTAAAACATTGGTGGGAAACTTACTGGGACCAAAGTTCCACAAAGGATTCTGGAATATATGGGTTCGATCCCAATTGGGATTTTTTGTGGGTGTGGTAAAAGAACAATATTACCCTGTTGGCAACTATGAGGACTAGTAGATGAGATGGACCACACTACGACAAGAGAGGGGCCAAGCAGTTCCAGAGTTCACCAATAGCTTCCATACCTTACACACCAAGCTAGGTATCAAAGAACCTGATTGACATTTGGTTCCGAAATACCGTGGGGCTCTACACAGATACATCTAGACTGAAACGGATTTTCTGGACATATCATCACTCAGTGTTGCATATCGATATGTTGTTAAAATTGAGAAGAAATTTAAGCACCAAAACAAATGGGAGTTCAGGTCTACAAATCCACAAAAACCAAAGTATGACAAAGACAACTGTAAAAAATAGTCTCTTGAAAACCAATCCAAGACACAAGAAAGGAAGGGTCACAGGAAGACAAAGAAGGACACCGAAAAATGGTGCGATTTCCAAAAAATCCCCTGGCACAAAACCGATGAATGTCACTCAAAACAGTCATTGGTGGCCGAGATCAAAGACAAGGATCCAAACCCTAATTCAGAATCTGATTCTAAAAATAATGGTAAAGGACAGATCATTGACGTAGACCCCACTGCTATTGTTGCGATCGTAGCATTTCAACCAGAAGAACCAATAGATCTAGAAGAGGGGAAGTGCCTTTTTCATTCACAGATGTGGGGGAAGGGGACCCCACTGCATTATATTGTTGATAGCGGAAGCCAGAAGAACCTCATCTCAGTAGAGTTCATCAAATAGTTGGGAATGTCGACAACACCACACCTGTAGCCATACAACATTGGGTGGCTTCACCAAGGACGAGATCTCTGTGTCAGCCAATAGTGTCGATTATCATATGACATACAACCCTTCAAGGATGAGGTATTATGTGATGTTGCCCCATTGGATGTATGTGATGTCCTCTTGGGCTGACCATATATGTGGAGACACCATGTTGTTTATGAGTCTCGACCCCATAGTGTCATTTTTACTTTGGGGGGTCATCTATACAGAATACCAGAAGTAGCTCAAACTACTATTCCGCAAGTTAGTATCTCATACTGCAAAATTCAGCTTCTTCATAGTTTGTTCAAAAGGGGAACAGAAGGACACTGCAGCCACTACAACCTCACCCCAAGCACCTTCTATCCAACAGAAGCAATTTGACAAGGTTGCATAAAAGTGCAAATATTCCTTCTGCACAATTTCCTCTCATGTAGCTCGACTTGTTGAACAACCTCATCCTCAATAGGTTCGTGATAGATTTCTTTAGCAAGGCAGGAAGCTCACGAAGATGCAAAGTCAACAAATGTTTTTTCCTCTCCCCTAGGAACTGAATTCAATGGAGACCATTGCTTCCTAAGGAGGGATAATTTATCTAGGAGGATATTGGTGGCCACACACCTTTTCCAACTGGCTCAAAACAGTTTTCTGGCAATTTTGGCAATTTACTATTTTTAGCAGGTTTTAACTTCTGGGGCCATTTTAAGGGCCCAACTGAAGGTTTTCCAAGATTGAGGTTCTCAATGAAATATTAAGGAATGATTGATCCCCCAAAATGAATATCCTCGATAATACCTTTCCAACGAGCTATTATACGCCTAAAACGAAGATCGTATAAAAAATGTACGACCCTCGGAAGTTGATGTACTAACTTACCCAAATGGGGCCCACATGAATTTTGGCGCTTCATCTCCTAGGGTTAGGTTTTTTTATGTCTAGGGTTTTTTGCATTCTTGTTTATTGTAAAAATTCCTTCAGAGCCTCATTGTAATCATCTTTTTGCAAATGCAAGTAGCTGTCACATCTCTTCTCAGAGATAAGTTGCCACCATTCTAGTGAGTCTTTCACTTTGTATTTTTACAGTCTCTGTACATTTGTTTCAATAATAGAAATCATGTATTACTGTATATCTGTATTTCTGGTTGCATCTCTGACATATTTCTTCTACATTATTGAATATTTGTGATATCTCTATGAATTTATTTATTATATCTCTGCTCTCATTTCGTGCCGAAAATAATATGGATTAGTCATATTAGAGTAGGCTGCTCTTGATCATTTTTTAGTGCATGTCTCTGAAGGAGGTATGAGTATAGAAAGTTGGGTCTCAAGCTTATCTCTCTTGAAGAAAATCACTCTCACACACCTGAGAAACCCTCAATGGCATAAGAAAAGAAAAATGACGGAGCAGATGATTCTATCAGTTTGTTGCTTGAGCAAGATTTCACACGACAGAGGGACACAATGATGGAGAATTTTTCCCACATCCTTCAATTCCCGTCAATAGCATAAGGCAAATCTTCATCAAGCAACCACTTTGGAGGCACCTCGCCTTTCAAGGTACAAGTTAATTTTGGTATTCCTGTATTTGAAGGACAGATAAATGCAAAAGCCCTAGAAAAATGGTTAACTCTGCTAGAAGGTTATTTCTCTATTCACAATTTTTTCGACAAATAAAATATCACCTTCGCACTCCTTAAATCTCTCACTCATGTCAAATACTGATGGGAAACTTACTGGGAGAAAATTTCCATAGAGGAGTCTGGAATATATGGGGCCGATCCCACTTGGGATTTTTTTGTGGATGCGGTAAAAGAACAGTATTACCCTGTTGGCAACTATGAGGACCAGTACATGAGATGGACCAGACTACGACAATAGAGGGGCAAAGCAATTATAGATTTCACCAATACCTTCCATACCTTACACACCAAGCTGGGTATCAAAGACTCTGAATGACATTTGGTTCTGAAATACTGTGGGGCTCTACACAGATACATCCAGACTGAAAAGGATTTTCTGGACATCTCATCACTCGGTGCTACTTATCGATATGTTGTTAAAATTGAGAATAAATTTGAGCACCAGAAGAAACAGGAGTTCGGGTCTGCAAATCCAAAACAACCAAAGTATGAAAAAGATGACCCTAAAAAGCAGTCTCCCAAAAACCATTCCAAGACATAGGAAAAGAAGGGTCACGAGAAGACAAAGAAGGACACCAGAAAATGGTGTGATTTCAAAGACAAGGAGCCAAGACCTAATTCAGAATATGATTCAAAAAATACTAGTAAAGAACAGATAATTAACACAGACCCCACTTCTATTGTCGCGACCACAAAAATTCAACCATAAGAACCAACAGATAAAGAAGAGGGGGAGCGCCTTTTTCATTCACAGATGTGGGTTAAGGGGAACCCACTGCATTTTATTGTTGATAGCGGAATCCATAAGAACCTCATCTTAGAAAATTTCGTCAAATAGTTGGGATTGTCGACAACACCAGACCCGTAGCCATACAACATTGGGTGGCTTCGCCAAGAACGAGATCTCTATGTCAACCAACAATGTCAATTATCATACAGAATCCAACCCTTCAAGGATGAGGTATTATGTGATGTTTCCCCATCGGATGTCTGTGATGTCCTCTTGGGCCAACCATATATGTGGAGACGCCATGTTTTTTATGAGTCTTGATCCTGTAGTGTCATTTTTACTTTGGGGGTTCATCTCTACAGAATACCAGAAGTAGTTCCAACTACTGTTCCACCTAAAAAGTGTCACAAGGTAGTATCTCATACTGCAAAATCCAGCTTCTTCTAAGTCTGTTCAAAAGGGGAACATAATGACACTGCAACCACTACAGCCTCACCCCAAGCACCTTCTATCCAATAGAAGCAGGTCAAAAAGGTTGCAGAAAAGTGCAAAGATTCCTTTTGCACATTGTCCTCTCATGTAGCAGTGTGATGTCTCCAACAAGGCAAGAAGCTCACCAAGATGTAGAGTCAACAAATGCTTTTCCTTCTCCCTTGGGAACTCAATGCAATGGAGACCATTGCTTCCTAAGGAGGGAGGATTGATCTAGGTGGATATTGGTGGCCACCCATCTTTTTCAATTGGCTCAAAATAGTTTTCTGGCAATTTTGGAAATTTACTATTTTTAGTAGGGTTTAACTTCTGGGGCCATTTAGAGGGCCCAAATGAAGGTTTTTTCGAGATATAGGTTCTCAATGATAGCCAAAGGAATGATTTATCCCCCCAAAATGAATCTCCTTGATGATACCTTCCCAACGAGCTATTATATGCCTAAAACAAAGATCATATGAAAAATTTACGACCCCGAGAAGTTGATGTACTAACTTACCCAAACGGGGCCCACATGAATTTTGGTGCTTCGTCTCCTAGGGTTAGATTTTTGGATGTATAGGGTTTTTGCAATTCCTGTTTATTGTAAAAAGGCCTTCAGAGCCTCATTGTAATCATCTTCTTGCGAATGCGAGTAGTCGTCACATCTCTTCTCAGAGATAAGATGCCACCATTCTAGCAAGTCTTTCACTCTGTATTTTTACAGTCTCTGTACATTTCTTTCATTAATAGAAATTGTGTATTACTATATATTTGTATTTCTAGTTTCATCTCTCACACATTTATTCTACATTATTTAATATCTACTATATCTCTTTGCATTTATTTATTATATATCTTCTCTCATTTCATGTCGCAAATAATCGGGATCAGTGGTATCAAAGCAGGCTGCTCTTGATTGTTTTTTCAGTGCATGTCCCCGACGAGGTCCAAGTATAGAAAGTTCGTTCTTGAGATTGTCTCTCTTGAATACAATCACTCTCACACACCTAATAAACCATCAATGGAGTAAGAAAAGAAATACAACGGAGCAGACGATACTGTCAATATGTTGCTTGAGTAAGCTCTCACGCGATAGAGGGATGAAATGATGGAGAATTTTTCCCACATCCTTCAATGCTTGTTGATAGCATCAGCCACATCTTCATCAAGTAACCAATTTGGAGGCACCTCACCTTTCAAGGTACAAGTTAATTTTCATATTCTTGTATTTGAAGGATAGATAGATGCAGAAGCCCTAGAAAAATGGTTAGCTCTGCTAGAAAGTTATTTCTCTGTTCACAATTTTTCTGACAAAGAAAAGATCACCTTCTGACTCCTTAAATCTCTCCCTCGTGTCAAACATTGGTGGGGAAATTACTGGGAGAAAAGTTCCACAGAGGATTCTGGAATATATGGGGCCAATCCCACTTGGGATTTTTTTGCGGATAAAGTAAAAGAACAGTATTACCCTGTTGGCAAGTATGAGGACCAATACCTGAGATGGACCACACTACAGCAAGAGAGGGGCCAAGAAGTTCTGGAGTTCACCAATTCCTTCCATACCTTGCACACCAAGGTGGGTATCAAATACTCCGAGTGACATTTGGTTTTGAAATACCGTGGGGCTCTACACAGATACATCTAGATTGAAATGGATTTTTTGGACATCTCATCACTCAGTGTTTCTTATCGATATGTTGTTAAAATTGAGTAGAAATTTAAGCACCAGAACAAACAGGAGTTTGGGTCTATGAATACTCAATAACCAAAGTATGAAAAAGTTGGCCCTAAAAACTAGTCTCCTGAAAACCATTCTAAGACACAAGAAAAGAAGGGTCATGGGAAGACAAAGAAGGACATTGAAAAATGGTGTGATTTCAACAAAATCCCCTAGCACAACAACGATGAATGTCACTCAAAATAGTCATTGGTGGTTGAGATCAAAGACAAGGAGCTGAACCCTAATTCACAATCTAATTCTGAAAATACTGGTAAAGGACAGATCATTGACACAGACCCCACTGCTATTGTCCCGACTCCAGAAGAACCAACAGATACAGAAGAGGGGGAGCGCCTTTTTCATTCAAAGATGTGGGTGAAGGGGACCCTGATGCATTTTATTGTTAATAGCAGAAATGAGAAGAACCTTATCTCAGCAGAGGTCATCAAATAATTGGGATTGTCGACAACACCACACCCACAACCATACAACATCAGGTGGCTTTTCCAAGGACAAGATCTTCGTGTCAGCCAACAATGTCGATTGTCATATGGAATCCAACCCTTCAAGGATGAGGTATTATGTGATGTTTGCCCATTGGATGTCTATGATTTCCTCTTCGGCCAACCATACATGTGGAGACGCCATGTTGTTTATGAGTCTCAATCACCTTCGCACTCCATAAATCTCTCCCTCATGTCAAACATTGGTGGGAAACTTACTGGGAGAAAAGTTCCACAGAGGAGTTTGGAATATATGGGATCGATCCCACTTGTGATTTTTTTGTGGATGCAGTAAAAGAACAATATTACCCTATTGGCAACTATAAGGACTAGTACATGAGATGGACCACACTGCGGCAAGAGAGGGGCCAAGCAGTTTTGGAGTTCACCAATACCTTCCATACCTTGCACACCAAGCTAGGTATCAAAGACTACAAGTGACATTTGGTTTTGAAATACCGTGGGGCTCTACACAGATACATCCAGACTGAAATGGATTTTCTAGACATCTCATCACTCGGTGTTGCTTATCGATATGTTGTTAAAAAAAAGTCTCTTGAAAACCAGTTTAATACATAGGAAAAGAAGGGTCATGGGAAGACAAAGAAGGACACCGGAAAATGGTGCGATTTCCACAAAATCCCCTAGAACAACACCGATGAATGTCACTAAAAACAGTCATTGGTGGCTGATAACAAAGACAAGGAGCTGAACCGTAATTCAGAATCCGATTATGAAATACTAGTAAAGGTCAGTTCATTGACGTAGACCCCACCGCTATTGTTGCGACTACAACAATTCAACCGAAAGAACCAATAGATATGGAAGAGGTGGAGCACCTTTTTCATTCACAGATGTGGGTGAAGGGGACCCCACTGCATTTTATTGTTGATAGCGGAAGTGAGAAGAACCTCATCTCAGTAGAGGTCGTCAAATAGTTGGGATTGTCGACAACACCACACCTGCAGCCATACAACATCAGGTGGCCTCACTAAGGATGAGATCGCCATGTCAGCCAATAGTGTCAATTATCATACGACATCCAATCCTTCAAGGATGAGGTATTATGTGATGTTTCCCCATTGGATGTATGTGATGTCATCTTGGGCCAACCATATATGTGGATACACCATGTTGTTTATGAGTCTCGACCCCATAGTGTCATTGTTACTTTGGGGGGTCATCTCTATAGAATACCAGAAGTAGTTCCAACTACTGTTATACCTAAAAATTGTCGCAAGGTAGTATCTCATGTTGCAGAATTCAGCTTCTTCATAGTCTATTCAAAAGGGGAACAGAAGGACATTGCAATCACTACAGCCTCACCCCAAGCACCTTCTATCCAATAGAAGAAAGTCATCAATGTTGCAAAAAAGTGAAAATATTCCTTCTGCACACTTTCCTCTCATGTAGCGCGACTTTTTGAACAACCTCATCCTCAACAGGTTCGTGACAAACTTCAACAAATTGATCAGTGCGATGTCTCTAGCAAGGAAAGCAACTCACCAACATACAGAGTCAGCAAATGTTTTTCCCTCTCCCTTGGGAACTCAATGCAATGGAGAGAATTGCTTCCTAAGGAGGGAGGATTGATCCAGGTGGATATCGGTGACCACCCACCTTTTCCAACGAGCTCAAAATAGTTTTCTGACAATTTTGGCAATTTACTATTTTTAGCAGGTTTTAATTTATGGGGCCATTTTGAGGTCTCAAATGAAGGTTTTTCAAGATTGAGGTTCTAAATGATGGTCGAAGCCATTATTGAGCCCCCAAAATGAATCTCCTTGACGATACCTTTCCAACGAGCTACTATACGCCTAAAACAGAGATCGTATGAAAATTTTACGACCCCAGAAATTTGATGTACTAACCTACCCAAACGGGGCCCACATGACTTTTGGCACTTCATATCCTAGGGTTAGGTTTTTGGATGTCTAGGGTTTTGGGAATTACTTTTTATTGTAAAAAGGCCTTCAGAGCCTCATTTTAATCATCTTCTTGTGAAAGTGATTAGCCGTCACATCTCTTCTCAGAGATAAGCTGCCACCATTAGCGAGTCTTTCACTCTGTATTTTTACAGTCTCTGTAAATTTCTTTCATTATTATAAATCATGTATTACTGTATATCTATATTCATGGTTGCACCTCTGACACATTTTTGTTACATTATTGAATATCTATGATATCTTTGTGAATTTATTTATTATATCTCCGCTCTCATTTCATGCCAAAAATAATCCAGATCAGTGATATCAGAGCAGGTTGCTCTTGATCGTTTTTTCAGTGCATGTCCCTAAAAAGGTCTAAGTATAGCAAGTTGGGTATTAATCTTGTCTCTCTTGAATACAATCACTCTCACACACCCAAGAAAACCTTAATTGTGGAAGAAAAGAAAAACGACGGAGTAGACGATCCTATCAATTTGTTGCTTGAGCAAGCTCTCATGCGACAAAGGGATGAAATGATAAAGAATTTTTCCCACATCCTTCAATGCCTTCCGATAACATTAGACACATATTCATCAAGAGACCACTTTGGAGGCACCTCACCTTCCAAGTTACAAGTTAATTTTGATATTTCTGTATTTGAAGGATAGATAGATGCAGAAGCCCTAGAAAAATGGTTAACTCTGCTAGAAGGTTATTTCTTTGTTCACAATTTTTTCAACAAAGAAAAGATCACCTTCACACTCCTTAAAGCTCTTCCTCATGTCAAAAATTGGTGGGAAATTTACTGGGAGAAAATTTCCATAGAGTATGGAATATATGGGCCCGATCTCACTTGGGATTTTTTTGTGGATGCGGTAAATGAACAGTATTACCCTATTGGCAACTATGAGCACCAGTACATGAGATGGACCACACTGTGGCAAGAGAGGGGCCAAGTAGTTATGGAGTTCACCAATACCTTCCATAACTTGCGCACCAAGCTGGGTATCAAATACTCCGAGCGACATTCAGTTCTGAAATACTGTGGGGCTCTACATAGATACATCCATACTTAAATGGATTTTCTGGACATCTCATCACTCGATGTTTCTTATCGATATGCTGTTAAAATTGAGAAAAAATTTAAGCACCAGAATAAACGGGAGTTTGGGTCTGGAAATATGGAACAACCAAAGTATGACAAAGATGGCCCTAAAAAATAGTCTCCCAAAAACCAGTCCAAGACATAGGAAAAGAAGGGTCACGGGAAGACAAAGAAGGACACTGAAAAATGGTGCGATTTCAAAAAAATACCCTGGCACAATAGCGATGAATGTCACTCAAAATAGAAATTGGTGGTTGAGATCAAAGACAAGGAGTCGAACCCTAATTTAGAATCTAATTCTGAAAATACTGGTAAAGGAAAAATCATTGACATAGACCCCACTGTTATTGTCGTGACCATAGCAATTCAACTAGAACAACCAACAGATATGAAAGAGGGGGAGTGCCTTTTTCATTCATAGATGTGGGTGAAGGGGACCCCACTGCATTTTATTGTTGATAGCCGAAGCTAGAAGAACCTTATCTCAGCAAAGGTCCTCAAACAATTGGGATTGTCGACAACACCACACCCACAACCATACAACATTGGGTGGCTTTGCCAAGGACGAGATCTCTGTGTTAGCCAACAATGTCGATTATCATACGGCATCCAACCCTTCAAGGATGAGGTATTATGTGATGTTTCCCATTGGATATTTGTGATGTCCTGTTGGGCCAACCATATATGTGGAGACGCCATGCTGTTTATGAGTCTTGACCCTGTAGTATCATTGTTACTTTGGGGGATCATCTCTACAGAATACCAGAAGTAGTTCCAGCTACTGTTCCATCTAAAAAGTTTCGCAAGGTAGTATCTCATATTGCAAAATTCAACTTCTTCACAATCTTTTCAAAAGGGGAACAGAAGGAAACTACAACCACTATAGCCTCACCCCAAGCACCTTATATACAATAGAAGAAGGTCAAAAAAGTTGAAGAAAAGTGAAAATATTCCTTCTACACACTGTCCTCTCATGTATCTCAACTTGTTGAATAACCTCATCCTCAACAGGTTTGTGATATTCTTCCAGAAATTGAACAACGCGATGTCTCGAACAAGGCAAGGAGGTCACCAAGTTGCAGAGTCAGCAAATGCTTTTCCCTCTCACCTGGGAACTCAACGCAATGGAGACCATTTCTTCCTAAGTAGGGAGGATTGATCCAGGTGGATATCGGTGGACACCCACCTTTTCCAACTGGCTCAAAATAGTTTTCTGGCAATTTTGACAATTTACTATTTTTCGTAGGTTTTAACTTCTGGGGCCATTTTGAGGGCCCAAATGAAGGTTTTTAGATATCTAGGTTCTCAGTGATATTCAAAGGAATTATTGAGTTCCCAAAATGAATCTCCTCGACGATACCTTTCCAACGAGTTATTATACGCCTAAAATGAAGATCGTATGAAAAAGTTACGACCCAGGGAAGTTGATGTACTAACTTACACAAACAGGGCCCACATGACTTTTGGTGCTTTATCTCCTAGGGTTAGGTTTTTGGCATTCATGTTTATTGTAAAAATCCCTTCAAAGCCTCATTGTAATCATCTTCTTGTGAATGCAAGTAGTCGTCACATCTCTTCTTAGAGATAAGATACTACCATTCTAGCAAGTCTTTCACTCTGTATATTTACAGTCTCTGTACATTTCTTTCATTAATAGAAATCATGTATTACTGTATATCTATATTTCTGGTTGCAACTCTGACACATTTCGTCTACTTTATTGAATATCTGCAATATCTCTATGCATTTATTTATTATATCTCTGCTCCCATTTCGTGTCGAAAATAATCTGGATCAGTGGTATTAGAGCAGGCTGCTCTTGATCATTTTTTCAGTGCATGTCCCAGACGAGGTCTGAGTATAGCAAGTTGGGTCTCGAGATTGTCTCTCTTGAAGACAATATCTCTTGCACACCCAAGAAATCCTCAATGGCGGAAGAAAATAAAAACGATGGAGCAGATGATCCTATCAATTTGTTGCTTGAGAAAGCTCTCACATGATAGAGGGACGCAATGATGGAGAATTTTTCCCACATCCTTCAATGCCTGTCGATATCATCATGCAAATTTTCATCAAGAGGCCACTTTGGAGGCACCTCTCCTTTCAAGGTATAAGTTAATTTTGATATTCCTGTATTTCATGGGAAGATAGATGCAGAAGCCCTAGAAAAATGGTTAACTCTGCTGGAAGGTTATTTCTCTATTCACAAGTTTTTTGACAAAGAAAAGATCACCTTCGCACTCCTTAAAGATCTCCCTCATGTCAAACATTGGTGGGAAACTTATTGGGAGAAAAGTTCCACAGAGGAGTCTGGAATATATGGGGTCGATCCCACTTGGGATTTTTTTGTGGATGTAGTAAAAGAATAGTATTATCCTATTGGCAACTATGAGGACCAGTACATGAGATGGACCACACTGCAGCAAGAGAGGGGCCAAGAAGTTCCAGATTTCACCAATACCTTCGATACCTTGTGCACCAAGCTGGGTATCAAAGACTCCAAGCGACATTTGGTTCTGAAATACCGTGGGGATCAACACAGATACATCTAGACTGAAATGGATTTTTTGGACATCTCATCACTAGGTGTTGCTTATCGATATGTTGTTAAAATTGAGTAGAAATTTAAGCACCAGAACAAACGAGAGTTTGGATCTGCAAATACACAACAACCAAAGTATGATAAATATGGTCCTAAAAAATAGTCTATCGAAAACTAGTCCAAGACACAGGAAAAGAAGGGTCATGGGAAGACAAAAAAGGGCATCAGAAAATGGTGTGATTTCCACAAAATCCCCTTCCAAAACACTGATGAATGTCGCTCAAAATATCCATTGGTGGACGAGATCAAAGACAAGGAGCCGAACCCTAATTCAGAATTTGATTATGAAAATACTAGTAAAGGATAGATCATTGACATAGACCCCACTGTTATTGTCACGACTGTAGCAATTCAACTAGAAGAACCAACAGATTTGGAAGAGGGGGAGTGCCTTTTTCATTCATAGATGTGGGTGAAGGGGACCCCATTGCATTTTATTGTTGATAGCAGAAGCTAGAAGAACCTCATCCAACAGAGGTCATCAAACAGTTGGGATTGTCGACAACACCACACTCGCAACCATACAACATCGAGTGGCTTCAACAAGGACGAGATCTGCATGTCAGCCAACAGTGTCAATTATCATACGACATCCAACCCTTCAAGGATGAGGTATTATGTGATGTTTCCCCATTGAATGTCTATGATGTCCTCTTGGGATAACCATATATGTGGAGAGGCCATGTTGTTTGTGAGTCTTGACCCCGTAGTGTCATTGTTACTTTGGAGTGTCATCTCTATAGAATACCAGAAGTAGTTCCAACTACTGTTCCACCTCAAACATGTCACAAGGTAGTATCTCATACTGCAAAATTCATCTTTTTCATAGTCTGTTCAAAAGGGAAACAAAAGGACACTGCAACCACTACAGCTTCACCCCAAGCACCTTCTATCCAACCAAAGAAGGTCTACAAGGTTGTAGAAAAGTGAAAATATTCCTTCTGCACACTGTCCTCTCATGTAGTTCCACTTTTTGAACAACCTCATCCTCAACAGGCTTGTGATAGACTTCCAAAAACTGAGCAGTGCGATGTCTCCAGCAAGGCAAGCAGCTCACCAAGATGTTGAGTCAACAAATGATTTTCCCCCTCCCCTAGGAACTCAACACAATGGATACCATTGCTTCCTAAGGAGGGAGGATTGATCTAGGTGGATATCAGTGGCCACCCACCTTTTCCAACTGGCTCAAAACAATTTTCTGGCAATTTTGGCAATTTACTATTTTTAGCAGGTTTTAACTTCTGGGGCCATTTTGAGGGCCCAAATGAAGGTTATTAAAGATCGAAGTTCTCAATGATAAGTGAAGGAATTATTGATCCCCCAAAATGAATCTCCTTGATGATACCTTTCCAACAAGCTATTATACTCTTAAAACAGAGATCGTATGAAAAGGTTACAACCCCGAGAAGTTGATGTACTAACTTACCCAAACGGGGCCAACATGAATTTTGGCGCTTCATCTCCTAGGGTTAGGTTTTTGGATGTCTAGGGTTTTTGGCTTTCTTGTTTATTATAAAAAGGCCTTAAGAGACTCATTGTAATCATCTTCTTGTGAATGTGATTAGCCATCACATCTCTTCTCAGAGATAAGCTGCCACCATTCTAGCGAGTCTTTCACTTTGTATTTTACAGTCTCTGTACATTTCTTTCATTAATAGAAATCGTGTATTACTGTATATCTGTATTTCGGGTTGCATTTTTAACACATTTCTGCTACATTATTGAATATCTGTGATATCTCTGTGCATTTATTTATTATATCTCCACTCTCATTTCATGCCGAAAATAATCTGGATCAAAGAGGACTGCATGAAAATCTTCAAAGAGATCAGCGATTGGATGGGCATCATAGATAAACAGAATCAAGTCCTGGAGGAAGTACACATAAATATCCAGGTGCTGAATGAGGAATTTGCAGTCACAATGGACCCCATATAGCAGTAACAAAAGTTTGATCAAATATAGCTGGCCCACAACGAACTAAATTCACTCTACGAATCATAGTCCGTAGCCAAGAAAGAGCTGCATGATTTTCGACTGTTAATTCAAACCACCTATTTGAAAATGCACCAGGTCGATGAAATAGCAGACTCCAAATGGAACTCGTTAGTTGCATCCAAGCCAAATTAGTACAACAAAGAGATGACACAACAGTTCTTGGTAGAAGCAGCACTTCTCACCTGTAAATGGCAGGACAAATTTGAAATCTTTCATGGAGTAAATCACAGAGAATTACAACTTGTTCCAGAATTGGGCCCTTCGTTTGAGGAGGTAAAGGAAGAAAAGGCACAAATAAAATAGCTCAAAGAAGAGGAAAATCTAGATAAGGGAAAGCAACAGTTTCTCCTAGAGAACGTGAAGGAACTAAGTGCTTGACTCAAGGACAAGTCAAGGATTGTGGTAGGAGCCTGTTGGGCCCTTCGTTTGTGAGAAAGAATTACCCAAGTTTTGAATAAGAATGAATCATGCAAACTTCATTAGAGGTGGGAAGGAAGAATAACAAAAAGTAGTTGTGGATGCTAGCAAAACACAACCTAAGAAACAACCAGTTGAAATAAAACAAGAAGGCAAGAAAGCTGAACAGGAAAACATAACCCAACTATATATAGGACTAAATATAATTGTAAAAGGGTTGGTTAGGTTGTGTTGATGTTGTTGTCCTTCATTTAGTTTGTTGGTTCACTCATTCATGAGTTGAGTAGAGTTGGGTTGAGTCACATCTATCAGAGTCACCCAAGGTTTTGGGATTAGTTGCTGCTACCTGTTGTAAGTCAAGAAGAGGAGAGTTTGAATAAAATGAGACCTATCAATTGGGGAGTTAGAACTCTGTGGTTGAGGCCTAGAGACAAGAGTTTGTACTGAATATCTCTATGTAATTATGAGTCTGTAATGCAAGAAATATCTTAGAGATAATATGATAAAGGAGAACCAAATTTTCAAAATAGGATGTGTCTTTGTATGTTTACTTGTGTATTACATTGTTCCTTTATGGTTTATGAGTTTTTTTTACTGGTTCTATGCTTAAAGCGCTATTCATAACGTAAGTAGGTTCAATTCTTACAGTTGGATTTTTCAGATCTGATGTTTCTCTTGCATAAGAACATGAATGAGTTATGGATTATATATGGATTCTCTTTGTTATTTTCCCTACCCTTCCCTATCTTGTAAAACTTGTGAAGGGTCAGGGCCTTGCCAAACTTCTAGTAGAAGAAAATTGTAGGATGCTTGAAATAAATTTGGTAAGTATTAATGCAGATAATGTTCAGTCTTCATAGGATAAAGAAGATGAGGAAATGCAGGTCTCATCTCACCTAGCTGATTGCAAATGGTACAGTCACATTATTCATTTTCTGCAAACTTTATTAGTCCCATCAGATTTGAAAAAAACACAAGGAAGGGCTTTGAAGCTCAAAGCCATAAATTTCTGCATCAATGGAAACTTATTGTTTTGGAAAAATCCAATAGGTTTATTGTTGAGGTGCATAAACCATGAAGAAGCAACTAAGGTCATGATTGGATTCCATAATAGTGAATGCGGGGGACATCACTATTGGAAAACCACTGCACATAAAATCTTAAGATCTGGTTACTACTGGCCATCCTTATTTTCAGATGTGTATGAGTTTGTTAGAACATGTGACAAGTGTCAAGGATTTGAAGGAAAACAACAACTAAAATCTCTTCCCCTCAAACCTATAGTGGTCACAGGTCCTTTCCAGTAATGGGGCCTAGACTTCATAGGTGAAATTCACCTGCCTTCTAGTGGTCAGCACCGGTGGATCCTTGTTGCCACTGATTACTTTACAAAGTGGATTGAGGCTATTCCCACCCGGAACGCTAATCATACTATCATCATAAATTTTCTACAAGAAAACATATTTTCCAGATTTGGCTGCCCTAAGAGAATAGTCACTGATAATGCTACTGCATTCAAAGATAAACACTTGGTTAAATTATGTGAAGAGCTGGGAATTCAGCTGGTACATTCCATTGCTTACTATCCACAAGGGAATGGCCTAGCTGAGTCATCAAACAAGAGTTTAGTCAGAATTATAAAGAAGATGCTTGAACAAAATGCCAAAGGTTGGGATTCCAAGCTGAAGTTTTCTTTGTGGGCTGACAGGGTCACTTGTAAGAAATCAATTGGTACATCTCCTTTCAAGTTGGTATATGGTACTGAAGCCATGTTTCCTGTTCAACTTGCGCTGTCGGTTGCAAAGTTTTTACAAGAAACCAATTCTGAACCAAGTGATTTGACTAAGAGAATTCATAATTTGGTAGAGCTACAACAAGATAGAGAGCAGTTTTTGGAAAGAACAGAATTACATCAAGAAAAAATCAAGGAGATATTCGACAAGAAAGTCAAATCAAATGTCTTCAAAACAGGGAAATTAGTCTTAAAGTGGGATGGAGCAAGGCAAGAGAAGGGGAAACAAGACAAATTTGAGGCTCTCTGGACAAGTCCTTTTGTCATAACAGTGGTGCAGCAGAACAATACCTTTGTTCTCCAAAATATTTCAAGCGAGGAAATAGCAGGTGGCCCTTTCAACAGGCGCTTTCTAAAGACCTATTTTTCATAAGGCTTTTTCTTAAAATCCCTGTTCTACTTTTACATATTCTTTTCTGTTTTCTTTGTTTTTATCACTTGAATAACTCCATGCCCAATGGTACTAGCAAAACTATTTTTCAGATTTCTTTTTAAATTTTGTAATAAAGGCTATTGAGTCTAGCTAGGTTCTTGGTCACCTCACAGGGAGATGCCCATCCCAGTTGGAGCCAAATGTTATCTCCCAAAATTAATCAGTCACTATGGTTGCATTTTTTGGTTGATAGCATGGCTATTAGTAGTTTTCTCAAATTTGGTTTTGAGTTTTTCTAGTAGCAAGACTTAGGTTTTGATTTTTGTCTTAGAAATAAGACGACCCATAAAGGTCTTCTCTTTAAAATTTCCATAAAGAATATTTCAACAGCTAATGCGTGTTTTAAAGATGATGGTTAGTTGGTGAAAGTGGTGATTTTCAACAGCTAAGGAGCATTCCTCATGGGTTGTTAACTAGTGAAAGCGGTGATTTTCAATAGACAAGGAGCACTTCTGACGGGCCATTAGCTGGCGAAAGCGAGAATCATGTATGTTCTCTCCACTTTTTAAAAATCAAATGACGACATCCTCATCCCACATCATGCAATCATTATGATGCACCGGTGAAAGTGGATAATGATGGAGATTCAGGTTTTCACGTCTAAATCGGATTGCAAAGCGGATCTCGTTCAGAAATGCATGGTTCATGATCATGGCGTTGGAAATGGAGAATTTAAATCCATCATTACAATTGAGGGAGTGGTACTACATGGATGGTGACATCAAATCACCACTTCATTTCCCCAACATGCATCACCCACAATTGTATGGTAAGTTTTCAATGTTGAAAAATAGAGCCGAGTGTTTTCACCAGGGCAAGACCTCGACCCAAATAGCATATCGCAGTGTTTGGTGTGCAGAATCGTTTGGGGTTTTGAATTTCAAATGGAAAGGAGACGCAGTGGCTCTTTGTTGAGAAAAGAATTGGACAGTCTGTCCTTCCTACAGACGCATCCAGAAGTGCAAAAACACTTCTCAAATGTAGGTTGTATGGAATATGTCGAAAGGCTACAGAATGGCTGTCACCAATCAATAACAGAGTGTTAAGAACCAAACATCAATATAGCATGGAAAAACCTCAGGAAAAGTACTCAACGCCTTGAAACTGAGATAATTTCAGATAATAAGCCTCTTCGAGGGGGAAACCTCCTTTTACCCCACTTAAATTTTCAAGTCCAAGATGATTCAAAATGAAAATGTCTCCTTGGTATATATAGGAGACTAGGAGGTTTAATGGCCTAAAGCTGACATAAATAAAATAACATTACTAATCTAAATTACAACTA
>ML786058.1:570798-604832 GCA_009831015.1 Picea engelmannii | reverse complement strand
TTTCTTTTAGGTAGTTCTCTGATATTTCTTCTCTGCAATTCCATAGGTCTGATCAAAATTGGATGTGCCAAGTGGAATTTATGGTAACTTCCTCACAACTTGCCGATTTTTGGCCTTTCCAGGAGATCTCACTTGTATAGAATTCCCTGCACAAAATAATTGATATCAAATTCTGAAGCTCACACCCAAAATACTACAGACTGTCCACGATCCAATGCAACTAGTCCCACTCAATTTGGATACTCTAGCAGGAAGTTATTCTTGTTTTACCTGGAACACCTTCTTGAGACTAGTCAATAGGACTAGTCAAATACCCTATCTTACACAAGGTGTATATACAAATTTAAGATGAACCAGAAGATGAAATTTTTACCACAGATACCTTACTAATTTATGTAAATGGACTCCATATTTTAGGGTCTGAAACGTTACAGAAAATTTTTTATACCGAAAATTCCGCAATGACTCATTTCAGGATGATTCCAGAACCCAATCTTGTACAGGCTGTATCTCCGAAATTATGAGGCCTCAGGAGATAATTTTTTAACGCAGCGTACCTTGATCTATCTAATAAATACCCTCCAAGCAGTTTCTTCTGAAACATTTTATAAAAAAAGTTATAGCAAAAATTCCACAGTGTCTCAGATGTAGCAGCGAAACCCCAAGACCTTGAGCTCTGATACCATATGTTAAGAACCAAACATCAATATAGCATGGAAAAACCTCAGGAAAAGTACTCAATGCCTTGAAACTGAGATAATTTTAGATAATAATCCTCTTCAAGGGGGCAACTTTCTTTTACCCCACTTAAATGTTCAAGTCCAAGATGATTCAAAATGAAAATGTCTCCTTGGTATATATAGGAGACTAGGAGGTTTAATGGTCTAAAGCCGACATAAATAAAATAACATTACTAATCTAAATTACAACTAATGGCCTAAAGCCAACATAAATAAAATAACATTACTAATCTAATATGCCCCAATTAAGTGTTAATGAGCCAATATTAGGGCTTAACACAGAGGCATTTGCTAAAACGTTTGATGGAAATAAAGCCTATGTTTGGTCCTTAGAGATCATCGTGGATGAAGCTACCATCGCTGCAGTGACCAGTTTACCAAGATTAGGCCAGAGTTGGTTCTTAACGACTACCACCAAGAACCTAAATTTCAGAGCATATTTGAAGGAAGAATTCAGACATAATGTATGGAAGAAGAGCATGCCAGTTTCCCATCTAGAAGATGAGTGGCAGGATTTGTTTAAGGGAATCCAACTCTACATAAATTCAGAAGGTAGGTACGAAAACCTGATGTTATATCATTTCAAGCTCTTAGACCATTTCACAGGTAAAACTCTCCTAAATATACCTTTCTTCTTGAATAAGAGCTTAACTAAAATCTGTAAAAATATTAGAGCTGAACCTCTAAGTATGAAGAACACTCTTTGCCACTTTGGCCTTATTAAATTGATAATCCTGGAGGAGCTAAGATAGAAAGGAAGGACTTGGAAACATTTTCTTTTTTGGGAGGGCTTTGAAACCCAAAATCATCCCATGAATGAACATAAGAGAGTTGGAAAGAAGCAATTGACTCCTTAGAGCAGCTTGAGGAAAAGGAGAACCCTTCCAGGACCCCCAGAAGATAGAATCTCTGGTGTGAGATCTCACAGGTCAAAGAAAAAATTGGATTTTGAAACTACTACAGAGTAGCCTACAAAAAGGAAAACAAACATCTTAAACCTACCATACACAGACTCAGAGCCAGAGCAAGAAGATGAGAGCCCTGCCATTAAGAGTCCTGAATACTCCATTGAGTTTGCATAGAATTGTGAGACCTTCACTCACATAGAGGAAGGGGAAACATCAAAGATCACTAAGTCGAAGAAAACACAGAAAATGAAGCAACTCAAAGAAGTAATCGCTCAGCAGGAGGTCTTAGAGAGAGTAATAAAGGAAATATACAAAACTCTGTCTGATAACTTCGCAGAAACAAATACTTCATTTGAAAAGATGGCTCAGGAAAGTGTCAAGGAAAAGAAGAAGAAAAGGAAAATCACCAAAGACTATAATAGTTTATGGTGGTTAGCAAAGTGCCTTAAAAGGAAAATTAGAAAATTGAAGCAAAAGAAAAAGTCACACCCAGATTTGCAAGTGCTAGCTCAGGTTGCTGTGAACATGTAAGGTGATAAAGCAGAGACACATTGAGTTTTTGATGGAATCACAGTTTTGGAGTTGAAATCTCATTTTGGGCTAAGGAAGAGCTTTCACTAGTGCACAGGGCAATTTTACAACCAGTTAGCTGGTGAAAGGCAACGCTTTCACCAGCTAACCAACAAATCATAAGGCGAGTTAGCTGATGAAAGTAGAAATTTTTTTTTTGAAAGATGAGGATGGAGCAGGTCATTTTTCACAGGATTTAAAGAGGTTCCAGAGTATTAAAAGGTTAACAACTTGATAAAAAAATACTCTACATCAGAGATTCGTGGGAGTTTTTGAGAATCACATACTAAACCAATTTCCTAAAGTATCGACTATGGACAACTGAAGAAATACAGCTGCCAAGACAGGTGCCTTTGCCATGTTTCATGACACCACAGATCCCAGAAGCTGAAGAATACAGATGTCAAATTTTGAGATTGAAGACAATTTGAATGCTAGTCTAGTCATTAAGTCTTTATTATCAAGTTGCTTAGTTAAATTTGAATTGCTATTTTTAGATACAAATCCAAGTTTTTAGGATCTTAAAAACTGATTATAAAAGGCTATAAATGCCTATATTTTCTAAAATACAAGGGTTCAAATTGGGAATATTTTTTTGCTACTGTATAGACTCTTAATTACAAATAAAATTACAGTTTCCTTTCGTTTTCAATATCAGATATATTCATGTTTCCCTTTCTGTACTTTATTTCAGTTTATTTTAGCTTATGAAGACTATTATCTCTTTATTGAGCTCATAGACTTGAAGTGAAGGATTCCTTTCTATCTTGCATTAAGCCCTACATTCAGTTGTACTTGGCAATCAAGATTAGTGTTCTTCATCCCCTCCTTTCAAATTACTTCATCTGATTATTGTTTCCTGAAAGCACTGTTTCTTTAGATGTGTGATGAGTTGTCTATTACATTGATCATTAAAGACCCCATTGTTCCAAGAATACCTACACATTATTTTTAAGTAACAAAGCATCCTTAGCCTACAACCCTAAGGAGTTTCTTGGAGTGATAATAGACTGCACAATTTTTAGAGTTAACAATTATCAGAACCGAACCGAATTGTCACATAGTGTAGAGAAATGGGGAAGGCACGGGGTGCTTATAGTTTAGAAAATGAAGTTGGAGGAATAGATGTCCATTTAGGATTTGAAGGAATGAACTCCAATGGGAGTGGAGAAGGGATAGATAAATAAGGAAATGTGATGAGAATAATTGAAAAGTTACAGAAAGATGTCTAAACTCACCAAGAAGATAACAAAAATCTCATGAAAGTCGGGGAGAAACAGGGAGAATTTAACATAAAGTTGATGCAGATCCTGGAAAGAATAGAAAAGAAATTGGATAAAGAGAGTGGCTCAAGAAAATAAGAAAGTCACCAAAGAACAAAAAGTGATAGAAGACATCACCGACACTCCTCGAGGAATTCCAATATTAGAGTACACATCAGCTCAAGTCTATCCCTTGTTAGGAAGCATAAGAGGTCTAGGGAGGATGAGCTACAAGGAGAAATGAAAAAAGTCAAACCTCCTACATTTGATGGGGATCAACAGAAGGAGTAAGATTCAGAGACATGGCTATTGGGCATGAGAAAGTATTTTCAATTTCATAATTATTCTTCTCATGCAAAGGGAAGAATTTCCATCTATCAACTCGAAGGTAAGGCATCCATGTGGTGGGATCAACTTGTGCAGGTGAAACACATTAAAGAGAAAGATGTTACTTGGAGGGAATTCAAGAAGTATTTTGAAAAGAAATACTTGACTAAGAGGTACCATGATAAGAAAATGAAATATTTCTTTGAACTCAAGATGGGAAGTATGTCCATTGATGAGTATGAAAGAAGGTTTTTAGAATTGTTGAAGTATGTCTCTTTCATCAAGGATGAGAGAGTCAAGATTCAGAGGTATTTGAGTGGATTTCCACCATCCATCAATGAAAAAATACAATATGATGATCCCAAAACATTGGAGGAGACCATAAGGTGAGATAAGTGCCTATATGATCAGCAAAAAGCAATGCCAACTTTCCCAAAAGATTGGGAAGACAAGAAGAAATTCAATAAGGATCAGAGGAAGAAGGGAATTAAGCCACCATTCTTTAGAAATAATCCTCAAGGAAAACCAAATTCTAGAGAACCCAAAATGATTAAGATAGGTGGTCAAAGGCCAAGGAAACCACCTATTCAATGTTGGGGTTGTAAGGATGATCATATGTTTAGAGATTGTCCTCATAGAAGTGATAAAGTGAGAGTTATTCACAATGTTCAGCGAGTTGAAACTGTGGGGGACATGGGTAGAAATATACCAAGGATCTATGCAGCCTTGGACAATAAGAAAGAAGAGTATCAATCACATATGATTGAGGTGGAAGGTATGATCAACAACCAAACCATTACTATTTTAATTGATTTAGGATATAGTCATAGTTATATAGATCCTAAGATGGTGGAAAGTTTTCATTTTCCAAGAAACAAGCATGGAAAATCTTGGTTGGTGTAGCTGGCTACTAGAGCCAAATGAAAAGTGAATGAGATGGTTAATTCATGTCTTATGGACATGCGTGGATTGAGCACAAGAGAAGATTTGAACATATTTCCTTTAGGATCTTATGATTGCCTAATTGGTATGGATTGGTTAGACCAACACCATACCATCTTAGACTATCATAACAATGAATTCACTTTCCTAGATGGGTAAGGAAATCAGAGAGAAATCCATGGAATCCCTAGGGTAATTACTATTAGAGAAATCTCAGCAATGTAGCTGAATAAATACTACAGGAAAGGTTGTCAAATATTTGCAGCCCATATGGAGGAAGCATCTAACGATAAGGTGTCAAATTTGGAATATCATGCAGTCCTGGAAGATTTTGAGTATGATTTCAAGGAGGTACTAGGACCACCTCCAAAGAGAGATATTCATTTCCCTATAAATTTAATGCCTGGAGAAGTTCCAGTGTCAAAGACTCCGTACATGATGAGTACACCTGAACTGAAGGAGTTGCAAATGCAACTTGAAAAACTTCTAAAGAAGGGTCATATATGCCCAAGTGTGTCACCTTGGGGTGACCCAATATTATTTGTGAAGAAGAAATATGGGATGTTGAGATTGTGCATCGAATTCAGACAGTTGAATAAAGTAACTATAAAGAACAAGTATCATCTTCTGAGTATTTATGATCTCTTTGATCAATTGAAGGATGCAAAGATATTTTCCAAGATAGATCTCAGGTCAGGATATCATTAGGTAAGGATTAAAGAGGAAGATATTAGAAAGACCACATTCCATACAAGGTATGGTCATTATGAGTTCATAGTAGTGCCATTTGGGTTGTCAAATGCACCAGTTGTTTTCATGTGCTTAATGAATGGTGTTTTCCAAGAATATTTAGACAAGTTTGTCATTTTTTTTTTCCTGGATGAAATTCTTGTATATTCCAAGTCAGAAGAAGAGCATGCACATAATTTGAGGATGGTGCTGCAAGTTCTAAGAGAACATCAATTGTATGCCAAATTGAGCAAGTTCTCATTTTATCAAAACATATTTCACTACTTGAGGCATATCATTTCAAAGGATGGGATAACAGTGGATCCTGAGAAGATAGAATCTGTTAGAGAATGGTCAGCGCCAAATAATGTGACATAAGTCAGATCCTTCATGGGTCTAGTTGGCTATTATAGAATTTTCATTTCATGGTTTTCAAGAATATCTCACCCCATCACTTCCTTGCAAAGGAAGGGGAAGAAGTTTCAATGGACATAAGAATGTGAAAAGAGTTTCCACCAATTGAAGCATTTATTAACCAATGCTCCAATTTTGATGATCGAAGATCCAAATGAAGACTTCATTGTATGCATAGATGCATGTAAAGAAGGAATGGGTGGAGTCCTTAGTCAAAATGGGTTTGGTGTATGTTATGAATCAAGGAAGTTGAAGGAGCATGAAAGGCTCTATGCCACTCATGATTTGGAGTTGGCATACATAGTGCACACCTTGAAGAAGTGGAGGCACTACCTCATGGGAAAGAGTTTTGAGTTGAGGACAAACCATAATGTTCTAAAGTATTTGTTTGATCAACCAACTCTAAATTCCAGGCAAAGCAGATGGTTAGATTTTCTCAGTGAATATGACTTTGACATAAATAATATCAAGGGGAAAGAGAACAAAGTGGTTGATGCACTCAGCACAAGGGTGCATGAGTTGCATGCTAAAGCCATTATCATGTACCCATCATATTTGAAAGACAAATTTGTAGAGGCTGCAAAACTAGATTTGCAGTATATGGAATTGGTAACAAAATTGTGAGCAAGGTAAAATGCAACAGAAGATTGAGGATTATGAATTGGGAATTGATGGAATCCTCTTGACAAAAATAGATTTTATGTACCCAAATATTCTTAATTGAGGAGTTTTTTTTTAAAAGAGATGCATAATGTGCCTTATGCAGGACACCCAGGATATCATAAAACAATTTCAGCAGTCAAAAGACAATATTATTGGTGGGGCATGAAGAGGGAGATTGTTGATTTTATTGCTAAATGCTTGGAATGTCAAAGGTTCAAGACTGAGCATCAACACCTGACTAGGTTACTACAACCATTACCCATTCATGAGTGGAAATAAGAAGTGGTGACAATGGATTTCATCACAGGATTTCCTAGAACAAACAAGCAGCATGATGCAATCATGGTAATGGTGGAAAAGCTTACTAAACCTGCCCATTTCATTCCTATTAAGACTAATCATAAAGAAACTAATTTTGTTGATATTTATATGAAGGAATTAGCATGCTTGCATAACATACCCAAGACAATCGTGTTTGACAGAGACCCAAAGTTTACAACAAATTTCTAGAAGGGGTTATTCAAAGGATTCAGAACGAATCTGAACTTCAACACTACTTATCATCTTGAGTCTAATGGGAAGACAGAGAGGGTGAACCAAGTGATAGAATATATGATAAGAATGCATGTGATGGACAAGCTATCTAAATGGGAAGATTATATACACTTGGTAGAAATTTCCTACAACAATGGGTATCAAGCATCACTAAAGATGAGCCCATTTGAAGCACTTTATGGAAGAAAGTGAAACACCCCAGTAATATGGGACAACCCAACTGATAGGGAAGTGGTTGGGCTAGATTTTCTCAAAGAAATGGAAGAACAAATGTTGAAGATTAAGTTGAATTTGAAGGCTGGCCAAGACAAGAATAAAAGTTATGCTGATAAGAAGAGAACTCACGGGGAATTTAATGTAGGGGATCATGTATTCCTGAGAGTGAAGGCCAACAGAAGTTCCCTGAAGTTGGGAAATTGTTCAAAGTTGGTAACTTGGTGTTGTGGGTCATTTTAAATCCTAGAGAGGATTGGCCCAATAGCATATAGGATTTCATTTTCTGGATGCATGTCTATACATAATGTATTTCATGTGTCATTTATTAAGAAATATGTACCTGATTCTAACCATGTTAATGATTTGAATGTGATTCAGGTGGAGCATGAAAGTTATTTTTAGGTGCATCTGGTGCGTATATTGGATCGTAAAATCAAGAAGCTCTGGAATCGAGCCATATGGATTGTAAAAGTTCAGTGGACCTGGTATGATCCCGAGGACGCAACATGGGAGCATGAAGATGTTATGCGGGCAGAGTACCTACATCTTTTTGAATATTTTGGAATCTTTTTGTTGTTGTGTAAGTAAGTTGCACTGAGGAAAATGCAAAAATAAGGGGAGGGGGTTGCAACACACTAAGACCGAGCCCCTACCGAATTTTAATTATGTTTATAGGCTGGTGAGCCAAGTGTTTATAAAATGAAGACTTATATTTTTATTAGGCCAAAGAGCCTAGATGCTTAAGGCCATGACCCTAATTTTGTATATGTAAATACACATATCATTAATAAAATTACACTGTTGCGTGTAGACCGACCATGAAGAAAGATTTATGGGGAACTAAACTCCACTAGGTAGGGTAAGGGAGGGGGATAAGTGTCTAGGCATAGGGGATAATCTAGAAGACTTAACTCTAAGGGAATAATATTTAATTATTATTTCCTAAAGGCTAAGGTGGACATGATTGATGTTGTCCTACGTTCCTGGAAAGGGAACGAGTGCTAAGTTGAACTCATGCAGCTGCAGGAAGACATGTGTCGACCTGGGCGCATGTAGTTAAAGTTGGGAAATCCATCTCGTTGGGGATTTTCTTCCCATTCTGGAATTTCTCCCCATCCTTATGTCGGGACGAGTCTCAAGTTTCCTCAAAACCCTTACAATTCTCTGGAATTATGTCACCCTTCTTGATTCATCCAAGGATTCATGCTCACACATGTACCTTTCCTAAGTTGTGTTGTGCTTTAATGGTTTTTTGTTTCTACCATCACCTGAGCTATACCAAGCCTTATTTTTTCCATCTCCCTTTCTAGATTTGACTTAGAAGATGGACTGAAGAAGTAGGTTTCTAGGCCTTTGGTTTGAAGAGGCAAGTTGTCATGCCCATGGATTGAAGAAGTAGGTTGTCGGGCCTGCAAGAAACATTCTCGAGGTGAGAGAGGTTGTTGGTGAAGTGATTTTCCATAGGGAGCCCAACTACAACTATAGTTCTCTGAGAATTCTTGTCTGGTCTATTGTTGAAGCACTGGAAAGGAAGTGGGGCAGTTGAAGGACTGTTGAGAAGAGAAGGGGCACACTTCCTGAGGTGGGACAAACATGTGGGGAATGAGAGGTTGTAGGTTGTTAGTGTGAGTTGGGCATGGGAGATAATCCTTCCTATTTATTGTGAAACTTTCCTATTTCCCTTGCCAAGCCTAGAAATCCCTTTCCCAATGTATTTTAGTCCTAGCTCGAGGGTGACCCACTGTTGAGTGTGATGAGTAGCATGGTCTAAGGCTAGGAGGTTTGTGGAAGGCCTGCACGCATTTTCATGGTCATCTATTGAAAGGTAAGTGCCAAATATTTTTTAATTGTATGTTGTGTAATTGTACATGTGTTATAACTTGATGAGTTACGCTTGGATATATCAGATATTTTGTGTGTGTAGGCTTATTGTTATTTATGAATTGATCTGTGTATGGTTAGAATATGTCATTTGTATGCATATATTGTCAATATGTTTTAATGATTATTTCCACGTGAATAAGTGAAATGAACATAATGTTGTAACTGTTAATTGTGTTAGATATGAATGCATATAAATTCACAAAATGATATCAAAGATAAGTCAAATGCCCAAGAAGTGGCATTGCCCATCCTGTTGGTGGATGGGGATGTAATACTAACAAAATAACAAAAGGTGCGCTGAAAATAAATTTCATAATATTCAATAATATTTGACACTATATACATCTATAAAACATCATCCTTAATACTTCAACATGATCCTTCAATAAACTAAACATTGTCCAATAATCCAAGTAAACCTCCAAAAAATTATGAATGAAGTCCTTAAAGGATGCTACTACTACTCTTGAAAAAATTGCAAGTGCATTCTTCAACCCAAATGGCATAACTGTATACTGAAATGATCCCCATTCTATAGAAAATATGGTCTTATGTCTACCTTCTAGTGCTATCCTAATATGATGATTGTTGGATTACTTAGAGGGGAGGTGAATCAATAATAGAGCAATTTAATCCTTTTTAACCATATAATCCAAGTGTTATATCAATTTCTCATTATCATCCAATAACTAAAGAGTAAATAAGCAATGAAAAAATGAACAATCATACACATACACAGTACACCAGTGTTTTACATGATAACCCAAAGTAGGAGAAAACCACAAAATGTTTTTTCTTATATTTCTTGAAGAATTACATTCATTGGAAGCACCAAATTCCTTTGTTTTCTAGCTACAAATGGAAGGAGGCTCCAACCCCCTTGTTTCTCAATCTACAACCTGAGGGAATATCCAACTCCCCTATTCTCTAGATACAAATAGAAGGAGGATACAACCCCCTATGTTCTCTGGATACAACCGGAAGGTGGCTACAACCACCTGTCCTTGCCCCGTCCAACCGCCCTGAAGTAGAAGTAGAATGATGGAACCACTTTCACACTATCACTTTGAGATATACCACTGTAAACCTATACCAATAAACTTGAACCATGCATAAACCTATACGTCAACCTATAATCAACCTGTACCAATAGTTATTTCCTTTCTACATTGATCTATGTATGGTTAGAATATGTCGTCTGTATGCATATATTTTAAGTATGTTTTAATTATTATTTCCACGTGAATAAGTGAAACGAATAGAATGTTGTAACTATTAATTGTGTTAGATATGCATGCATATAAAATCAAAAAATGATATCAGAGCTAAGTGAAACATCCAAGAATTGGTTTTTCCCATCCTGTTGGTGGATGGGGACATAACACTAACAAAATAACAAAAGGTGCACTGGAAATGATTTTCGTAATATTCAATAATATTTGACACTATCTACATATATAAAGCATAATCCTTAATACTTCAACATGATCCTTCAATAAACTAAACATTGTCCAATAATCCAAGTAAACCTCCAAAAAATTCTGAATGAAGTCCTTAAAGGATGCTACTACTACTCTTGAAAAAATTGCAGGTGCATTCTTCAACCCAAATGGCATAACTGTATACTAAAATGATCCCCATTCTATAGAAAATATGGTCTTATGTCTACCTTCTGGTGCTATCCTAATATGGTGTTTGTTGGATTACTGAGAGGGGGGGTGAATCAGTAATAGAGCAATTCAATCCTTTTTAACCATATAATCAATGTGTTATATCAATTTATCATTATCATCCAATAACTACAGAGTAAATAAGAAATGAAAAAATGAACAATCATACACATACACAGTACACCAATGTTTTACGTGGAAACCCAATGTGGGAGAAAACCACAAAATGATTTTTCTTATATGTTTTTAATAATTACTTTCATTGGAAGCACCAACTTCCTTTGTTTTCCAGATGCAACTGGAAGGAGGCTCTAACTCCCTTGTTTCTCAGGCTACAACCTGAGGGAATATCCAACTCCCCTATTATCTAGCTAAAACCAGAAGGAGGATACAACCCTCTATGTTCTCCAACTACAACTGGAAGGTGTCTACAACCACATGTCCTTACCCCGTCCAACCTCCCTGAAGTAGAAGTAGAATGATGGAAACATTGTCACACTATCACTGTGAGATATACCACTGTAAACCTGTACCAATAAACATGAACCATGCATAAACCTATACGTCAACCTATAATCAACCTGTACCATAAAATAGTGATTCAACCATGCACCAACCTTTACTAAACAACCTGTAATCAATCTGTACCATAAACAAGTGCATCAACCATGTACCAACCTATACCAAACAACTTGTAAACAACATGTACCATAAACAAGTGCATTGAACCATGTAACAAGTATGTACCAATCATGTGTCAAATAATCATCAACTATGATGCATAAATATGTACCAACATCATCAAATATACACCTCATGTATGTGCCAAATCATCAACTACTTGTCTCAACCATGTACCCAACATGCACCTTAACCAAAATCCCTAATCAATTTCATCATCCAAATATGATTTGTAACTTTGTAATAGACTTGATGTATATGATCACATACTTGCAAACCTTCCTTAACTTTCAAAACAAAAGACTAGCATTCTCATCAAACTTTTCTTTAGTCTCACATGTCTAGTTTGGGATTAGTCAACAACCCTAACTTTAACTAATCATAACTATGTACCTGTAATGAATAAAGATATGAAAATAGTACACAATGTTCTTCAATGTGTTTTATGCAATTCCTCCAGGTGTCACTACTCGGAACCTCTCAGAAAAGGAGTTATAGAAAAAATAGCATATCTTGTCAAATTATGTCGTATTCTAGAGAGAGACCTTGTAGATCATGCCTCGCATGCAATATTTGTTGAATCGATCTTAGAAAGCATCATCAAAAGAATTTATCCTCCCTTGAATTCTAGCCTTCTTTTTTTCACCTTCCCTCTAAAATTTGTCTTAGATATCCTTTGGTTACCTCAGTCACCTATAGATATTCAATATGCTCAAGTGTGATGTAAAATCAGAGGTCCTTGCCTCTTATTTATACTCTCAAAGTAGCTTCCTTAGAAGCATATTCTAGGTCACTTTGCCCACTTTCCTTATTTGATGGTTAACCCACTTCTAATTTCTCCATTAAATTTATTATTTAAATAATTTGTTTTGTATTCACTTTGAATTATAGTAAACTCATCACTTCACTTTATTATTTACCTTCTAAAATGTATTAAACCACTTTGACTACTTTGACCTTTTGGGGCTTCTAGATGACATATGAGGGTCCTCCAACTTCGTAAGGTCGTAACTCTCAAACCGTGAGGAGTTATGTGATGTTCCACATACCACTAGAAATGGCATGAAATATACTATATATCTAGAATAGTATTACCTACAAATATATCAAAACTCATACCATTATCCATCAAAAACACTTGGGTCCATTACCCAAACCTGGGTTCTTCAACTTCTGATGGCCATAACTCTCTAACCATGAGGAGTTATGTGACGTTCCACATACCACTAGAAATGGAATGACATGTAATATCCATATAGAATAGTATTACGTTAAAATATATTAAAACCCATACCATTATACATGAAACAACCTTGTTTCCATTACCCAAACCTTTGTGCTACCAGAATTCACTACCAAACTTTCTTCAAGGGTTGACATCAATGAAAAACAAGTACCTACTTTTCCTTCTTCATCAGAGGTTGTAGAAGTGGGGGATGAGCCCACCCAACTAAAATTACTTGCAGATGTGATAGAGGTTCGACTTTAGAAAGTCCAAGAAGAAAAGGAGAAGGCTAAAGAATCCTTGAAATAGGAAAAAGAGTAAGTCTTAGAGAAGCTACGAATTGCGTGGTACTGTGTAACTACCTAAGAAAATGAGAGAGATGAGTTTTGAACAATGCTCGAGGAAAAAGATAATATACAAACAAAAATGGACCAAATTCTCACAGATAAGACTGCGGTCAAAGAAGCGGTGAATAAATCACTTTTCTCTATGCCAGGCTTGGCACATAAGGAACATGATTCAGTTGAGGTTCAAGTGGGGAAGATCACTGAGGCCATCGATAAAATTCAAGAAATAATAATGGAGTTTGATACCCAAGTAGTACCGAGCACTCTGCAAGAAGTGTGTGATCATAGGGAGGAAGCCACTAAGAATGTAGTTGTAAGAATTAGGGCTCTCATTTCAGAGTGCAAACATCTGAGTGACATAAGAACACAGACTTATGAACACCTCACAAAAGATCCAAAGTTAAGGAAACTAGAAGTGCAGTTACAAGAGGTGCAGCAGCAGGAACTATCAGTACAGGCGTAGATGAAGGTACTCACTGTGGTAGAAAGAATGAAGATATCTCAAGAACAATGCACAACATAACAACATATGACTTCCATCCAAGGTAGGTTAATGGAAGTCACACAGAAGCTACAACCTGTGAAGGATGAATCCTTCAAGGTGTTTGAAGATATTGAAGGAAAAGGATTGCAATTGGACCAAGTGGTTGTGTCAACAGAACATTTCCTGGAAGGGCTTGTTACAGAGCAGATAATCCAAAAGTTCGCTGAGCAGGAGGCTTAGGTGAAGAAAAAAGTTGAGGTAGCTCGATTTAAGCTCGAGGCCTTCAAAGCAGCATTTTCTCAACCTGAGTGACTCAGGATGGGTCACAGGTTACTGTTGGGGGGTCGTTGGCCCTCGACCAAGTTTTGAGGAAATGTTGGTCAGGTTTGACCACTTTTTGGACTTCGACACAATGATCAAGGAAGGAGCTCCCAGGAGGAGATGAGATCATGGATCTCACCTTTTTTTGCGGGATTTGTGGACCTAGTAAGGGGTTCTTAGGTTTTTGTAATGGTTTATGGGATGTTGGACCATGGGTTTACCCATGATTAGGCCTTTTTGTAAAGAACTATAAAAGTATAAATAAGTAAGATTGTAAGGTAGAGAAAAAGAAGCGATTTAAGAGACTTGGAGAGTGAAGTCTAAGTGGCTAAGTGAATGTAGTTATGAGTGATTTGTGAAATAGAATGTGTATTTTAGACTCTGTGCTTGATAGAGGAGTTGTCTTTGTTCCTTGACCTAATTTTGGGAAGGAAGATCTCATGCTCAGTGTACATATCTCCTGTTCTGTGTGAAGTTTGGCTCTGTGGCTTAGTTCACAAGAGAGGATGAATGTAAGAGATTGAATAATAATAGAGAATATGAATAATTTGGTTGACGTAGCCCCACACTGGGGTGAACCACATATATCTTGTGTCTTTGGCATGCTTTGTGTTGTGTTATTCATGCTATTTATCTATTTAGTTCCTTATTGTTATATATTATATATAGATATGTTGTTTCTTAGTTATTTACTTGAGAATGAATGCTAGATCTAACTTGAATGCTATGTGCTAAGTGGTATAAGTGCTTAATCTCTATTGTTACTATGTCGACCTATCTTTGGGTTTATTCTGCGATGTTAATGAAGTTAACAAACTAATGCATATCACCTTCTAAGTATTGCTAAAATAATCTGTTGTTACACATTATTTTCGTCATCCCTATGACCGTTAATGATGTAAACCTATATGTTTCCTTCAGAGGGGTTAGTGGCCTGATTTCTTGAAGAGAGAAGGGAGAAGAACTTTTCCTGAGAAAAGAAGTTGCATTTTCCCTTGTAAAAACCCTGTAAAAAAGGAAGTTCACAGGTTGCTATATAGGCAGGGTGCGAGAATGCCTGATTCTCGTAGGTTGCACCATAGCTAGGGTGCGATATGTTCACAAGTTTCTCTATAGGTAGGGTGCGAGAATGCCTACAAGTGGGAAAAAAAGTGTTTTCTCAAATCTTCTAGAAGGAGAAACTTCTATGGTGAGGTGGCATCCAAATGGTTTGGATCTTATTCGCTTTCATGATTTAGTGGGATCATCCTAACCTTCTCACCTTATCCTCTTCAACTTATAAAAGGAGAGGAGTTCTCATGGAGAAAGTTATATTTGGTTAGCTTTTGAGCTTGGTTAGCTTTGGAGCTTTTGGGATTATCTTGGATTGGATTGAGCTTTGGAGATTTTTAGCTTGGCTAGATGAGCCACTTTGTCAAGATAGATTGTGAATATTATCAGATCTATGCTCAAAATTATTGAAGTGGAAGTGTGTGGGGAATGAAGGACAGTTGGAAGGGACCTTATGACATCAAGGCCATGGTTGTAATCTCTCTTTCACATTTAATATGATACAGTAATATGATTCTTTCCTATAAAGCTTGTTGTGTTTTATTGTATGATTCCTTGATCACATACATAGGTTTATATTGAGTTTATGCTATTGCTATCACTTTGGTTGGTTGTGTTCTTTTACTGGTTCATCATTGTATGAGCATTGGAATGGAGCTAGGATGGCGATGGTGAGAGGAAGCAACATTTAAATGGTATGCCACTCATCCCTCTTTAGTTAGTAAATTCAATATCTAAAACTTAAGGAAAGTGTCATGTTGTGGTGTGTTTTGTTCTAGATCTAGGTGGATCTAAGGAGATCAGTTAGTGTCCACACTTACCGATTAGTCCAATAACATCTGCAAAGTGTCATAATCACAGATCTGTGTCCCATCTTGGTTACAGACACCTTAATCCTATAACGCCCCCTTCTTCTACCTCAGGTGAGACTTCACCTGCTTCGCAGGTGTTGCCGAAAGGGCCGATAGTAGGGTTTTGTTGGTGCACTATTAAAGCATTGAACCCTCGGTCTACCCCTATGCCAACACTACTTATTTAATTCTTTATTTTTCTTTTGGAAGTTTCCATGATGTTGGTATACATCAATTTTAGGCACACAACAATAGATTGTAATAGCCTCTCTACGCAGCAAATAAGAATAGTGACATTTCCACAATGCGCAAGAAAAAGTATCAATAGGAAACTCTGGGTGACAAACAAATCACTAGAAAAAAATTTAGCGCAATTAGAAACTCAATGCAACGGTAAAGAACGATGAAAAATTTCGGCACAGTGGAAAACGCAGTGCAACAACAAGCAACAATGGGAAACTTGGCGCAACGAAAATCTCAGTGCAACAGTAGGTAGTAAAAATTTAGTTCAGAAAAAAGAACGCTAACTGTGAGAAAAAACAACTCGTTCCAGAAGCTAACTTGCAACGAGCTCTGAGGAAAAATCTTGAACAATGATTGAAAGTGATGGAGGATACACAACAAAATCAAAATAGCATATTTATGTAACGACTGATAGGAAATAGTATTTACGTAGTGAAGGACTTCATAATTTTCTGGAAAAACTATGGTAGTGGCACAAATTTTGAAAGTAATGGAGAAACATGAAGGGTGACCAATATTTATGCTTGAGAAGATAAGGAATGAAATTATGGAAAGGGAAGAAAAATCCATAGTGACAAGAAGTTTGAAAGCATGTTAAATATTTGCACAGTGAACTCATCCAATGAGTACTCCTTTGAAGTGTGCAATAGTACAAATGATATGGAGTTCTATGATTGTTCACTTTTTTGACTTCATGATTAGGTAATGATGCCCCATAATATCTTTTGACATGACCTTTATCCTAACCACTTTACTTGAACCTGGTACCTAAATTCTACTTTTTTAACATGACTCGAGACTTAGGAAAGTAGACCTTGACAATTCAAACATAACATTCTTTACACCCTTTTATCAATTTATGGCTAAAATCCTTACTCGACATTTCAAACCATTCCTTAATTTTTTCACTGACCTCATAAAATTTGACACACAAACTACGACTTATTCAGGAAAGCTTTGATTTTTACAAAAACCAAGACATGGCTCTAAATTTTTTTGAACAAACCTCTAACTCTAATTACAAAAAACATGTTGCTAACATGTTGTAGTGCAATACTGCATCTTTAGCCATGTTCTTAGGGTCTCTTATGGTTTGTATCCATGAGTTATGCTTGGATTCCTTAAATTTGGATATCACCTCATGCTCCTTCACCACTTCAGGTGAAATTATCCAGGTATTTTCAATATTCTCATGCATCTCTTAAATATACATGCCAAAAATGCTTGAGTTGGATTTTCTCTACTTGGAATCTATGTTATGTCATAGGGTTTCATATCTCGCTATGCCAAATATTCCTATTCTTTCACAAAACATTGAGAACTTTGGTTTTTCCCATGCCTCCAAGACTATCAAAATTAGCAGCCAAGAATAGTGTAACTCCATTCCAACATCCCATGAATCCCTACAGTCTTCTAAGAAAAGATTTAGAAAATATGACACCCAAAACATAATTGTTCCTTTTGTGCACTACAGAGCTGGTGGGACTACCCATGCAGGTGCCTCTTCTTTGCAACATTTTATTAGTAGCTTGTAGGCCATCAACTTTGTTGCAAATCTAGTAGTTGAGTCATTGATATTATTTATGATCATCCCTCTGTTGCCTCTATATATGAAAATATTTTCCTTCACATCCTCTACAATAGCCTTTTCCTTCATTTTATCATCGAGGTATTGCTCCATCTTTACCCCATCTCTCAGTAATCTTGTCAACTTATAAATTAGGTTGAAATCTATTGGGACAGGTTTGTCCATCCATAAAAATCCTCCATGTACACATGGGAAAATATGTTTGACGAATGAATTTACTTCTTTCCCATGTCGAAGTGAGGAATTTTTAATAAATTCATGATGCCAAAGTTGTACAATCCGACTATCCACTATTTAGGTTCCATAATCAGAATTCCTTTTGAGGTTGACCCTCTATTTTCCATACAGACCTCCTACGCAAGCTCTATGAACTTGGAGAAATTTGTCACATCGTGATCAACACATCTCAACTTGGAAACACATCCTAGAATATCTTCCACAATGATGACTGAGTCGGGAATGTGGGGCACTGACAACAAAATTTGTGTTTGTGTGCATGTTGATACCACTGCTTCCTATTTCGTCGATGACCCTGTTGTTGTTTCTTCTAAGGTTTCTTCTTCCTTCATATCCTCATTTGTGGCACGATCATCCTTGAACTCTAGGATTTCCTCTACTATAGGTTTATCAGACTTTGTTTTATCACTGTCATCACCACCCTGTTCACCCTCTGTGTGTGTCATTCCTAAGGTTTTTGTGCTAGGGTTTTTTTCTGTCCTAGGGTTTCATCCTTGCGTTGTTTGGTTGACTTCCATTGCTTCTTCTTCCAATTTTTCTTCTTAGATTCACATCATACTGATGAATTTAGTCTCTCAAGTAGGAATGTCATCTACATAGAACACTCTCATAGTTTCTTCCAGCGGGTTATGAGTGCTTCTGGTCCTTTGCACAAATTGACTAGGTTCTCTAAACTTTGGCAGTGCTATTGTCTTGTCTCGGGAAAATATATCGTAGATCTCAACTGGGTTCTTCACAAATTCACACTTACTTGCACTCTTTTTTCTTTGTCGTTCCCTTGCTCAAAAATCACAAGATTTTTGTGTTTTCCCTTCTTTTCCCTTTTTATAGACTCTGTCATTAATACTTTGACGTGTGCTTTCTTTTCTGTTCACTAGTTTTTCACTTTTCTGGTCCTTCTCCATCCCGTCACACTGTTTTTACTTTTCCTTCGCACAGTCTCTTGAATTTTTTCATGCCAATTTACTGTCTATTGTACATTGTAACTTCCCACTATCAGTCTATCATCGATTCCTCTAACTATTTATTTTTGTTTTTTCTTCAGTTTTCTTCTTTTCTTTCTTTTTCTAATTTTTCTTTTTCTTTTTATTCTTTTTCTTCCTACTATATAAAATATGTAAAAGTCTGCTTGTTGCATTGTAACTACTGATGTTTATTAGTTCGATTGTCCATATACAGTTTCAGTCAACTACCATTCACCAATCCTTGAACTTCCTTACATACTAAGTCCTACAGGTGTACAACACCTCCATCTGTGACATAATTTACCTGGTATGGCCCTATCCAATGCATTCTAAGATTCCCTGGGTGCTACAAATACTTATTGTCATAGAAGAGAACCAACTATACAACTTTGAACTTCTTTTTCTTAATGTGTTTTTCATTTCGTGATTTGTCCTTTTCTTTTTATACCTCTTTATGGAAACTATCTATGATTTTTTCTTCTTCCAATTCCATAACTTGGGATAGTTGTTCCCATTCTGCACCTCTTTCTGTCATATCTGTAATTGTTGCAATACACAGACTTGGTATCAAATAATCTAAGGGAACTATTTCTTCATGTCCATACACCAACCTAAAGGGTGTGTTCAATGTTATATGTTTCTTGTAGTCCTATAAGCTCATAGTACTACCGGTACCTTCAAATCCCTGTCATATTTGTTCACATTAAAAAACTGTATCAAGGCATTCTTTGATATATTGTTAAACATTTCAACTATTCCATTATCTTGAGGGTGATATGGAGTGCTCTCTTGGTGATTTATCTCGAATTATTCCAGTGTTTCCTCAATTTTTTTGTTGATAAAGTTAGTCCCCTGATCACTCATCAATATTCTTGGACATCCAAACCTTGTCACTACATGTTCAAACAAAAACCATGTTGTAATATCTACACTGAAATCCTTTATTGGGGTTGCCTCAATCCTTTTGATTAAGTATTATATCACTATAATAATATATATGGCTCTTGATCTTCTTGTTGGTGGATTAATTGGACCTAAAAAATCTATTTCCCACTTATCAAATACTTATAAATTAATTTGATGTCTCAGTGGAATGTCATCTCTATTGGATGGCTTCCCAACTCTTTGACCGACATCACACTTATGAAAATATCCCTTTGAATTCTTGTGAACTATTGGCCACCATAATCATACGTGTGAAACCTTCCACATAGTGAATTTTCATTCTTAGTGTCCTCCAACTATTCCTTCATGCACTTATGCTAAAATAATAGGCCTTTCATGTTCCATCACACATCTCCTCAAAATGTTATCTACTCCAAGATTGTATAAATGACCTGCAATCAATTGGTAGTCTACAACTTTGACCACCACATTTTTCTTCTACGCAGTATTAAATTCTCTTGGTTTAAACCATGTACTCAAAAACTCAATAATGTCAACAAAATACTCATCAACTATCTATACCAAAAACAATTATGCATTTAGAAAGTTGTCTTCCAAGTTATTGGGTTCTTCTCCATTAGTTATCCTAGATAAGTGATTTGGTCCTGCATTCAATATTCTCGGCTTCACCACAACTTCAAAGTCAAATTGTTGGAACTAAAGTATCCATATGCATATCTGTCCCCCTAACAATGGTTTATTTACTAAGTATATGAGAGCATAATGATTGTTTGCACTCAATTCGTCACTAGGTGAGCAAATTAAGAGTGCTTACATGCCCAGTTGGGCTCTGCTAGGCATGACAGCTGTAAAAGGAAAGGTTAGAAAGAGAAACAACAAAGTTATAAACAAGATTTAAACTAAAACAAATAAAAACTAAAAGCATATAAAAAAAAAAATGAAAAATAGAGACAAATGGACCAATATCACCAATGTATAAGCTGGTCTATTGATGAAATCCAAAGGCACAATGAAGAAAGGGGACTTGGGTCCCTTCTTTCTCCAATGGAAGGCTCTTGAGGCCCTCAAAGCTTGCTCTCCTTACAATGAAAAGATGAAAATGTGGGTGAAATAACTCCAAGATTATTCACTCAAGTGAGGGGTGAATAGCTTTATGAAATGTAGCTTGTGATGTTTATTGCCAAAGAATGAGCCCTTAGCAATCTCAACAGCATAACAATACAAAGAATTCCTTCAGAAAATGGTGGTCATTCATGGATTTTTATAGCCAAGCATTGGGTTATTATGTGACCTCTTTGGAATGTGAAAAGGGGCTCTTTAGGGCTCAATTAGGTCTTTGACCAACCCACCATGAGGATTAAACTTGGATTTGGTGTCAAATCGACTTGGGATCTGATCCATTAGTGGTTGGGAGGCCGACCAATTTCAATAAATGCACCGTTTAGCAGGCACGTGGGTTTTTCGCCCAACAACCACACATCGTGCGTTGATGCGTGCATTATACGTTTCTGTTATGCGCATATGCGCGCGCACCCTGGTTCTGTGAAGCGCCCTTCAATTTTTTGGTCATTTTGTATAGTTTTTGACCCTTTTGCAATGCTGTGGAATTAATCCTATGCCATGAATGACTCCAGTCCTGTTTTGACGATGCAGAGTTCTTGTCGCCATGTGCGGAGGAAATTTCAGTGATAACAGATGCCCCCTGATGGATGAGGTTAGGAGCATACGTATAGCCGAAATACATCAATGTTTCATTTATTGAGAATGGTGGTGTAAGGGAGAGAAAGAATGGGACTGTGTAGAGCGATCCGTTGGAGAAGAAAGGAACCTGTAGAACCCGACCTTCTACAAAGTGCGTAACAATATACAAGTGTGTACAAACGAGGCGGGCATGCCCCATGCTCATATGATGTAACTCTAAAGAAAAAATGTCTGAAGTGTTGGTGTAGACAACTGCAGCACCCTCGGGGGAGGAATGATAAAGGCAGAAGACAATTCGGCAAAAGAACATACTCGGAACCAGTGGTAATGGTCGCGGAAGTAAACAACGACAGTGATGTGGGCATTGGTGGCCCTACCAAGTTTAGAGATCTTCGGCAACTGATAATAAAAACTGCAATAGTCGCAAAGTAAGACCCACCGCAACATAAGAAAGTGTTGGCGTCGAATCTTATGGGGGTCAACGACATCAGGGAGCAATGGTGTTTCCCCCTATGCCATCTGAGATCTCTCATTAAATGGCAAATGAGAATCAAGATACTGTCGCCCTTCTGGAAAAGTGTGTTGATGTCGACAAAAGGAGGACGTGACTCCCAGAAGCAAAGGGCTTCGCAGAATATACTGTGGTGAGGAAGTGACAGAGGTACATGGACGAATTCAAGAAGTGGGAAGACTCAAGACTGCCCTTGGTTGGAGAATGTATGAGACAAATAGTGGCCACAACTGTGTGACAAGGTCGAGTGTCAAGGGGACACCAAGACCGAGGATAAGTTGTGCCAGAGGCAGGACAAGGTGAACAAATTCAGAGGGTATAGGTAAGTGGTCTGGGTAGTACTCTGAAGATATAGACGATGTCGGCGGGGGTAAATGAGAAGTAATGCTCCAACCAAGGGTGACATGGGTTGCGTGTGTCCAAAAGGGAAGCAGGTCGCCAACGATGACGACAAAAGTAAAGAACGGAAAATAAATTCGTTTGTGCAATAAATAATGAAGAATTTTGGGGAAAAATGTACAAATACAGAAACGGGTGCCCCAATGTGAAATGAGTGCCCCAGGGAGGGCAGAAATTTCTGGGAAAACTGATGAAGGGTGGGGGCCCCATTGGCGAGTTTCTGTATGAGGTAGGTGAAATGAAGATAGGTTCGTAGATGGGCAAATTGATGATGGATGAAATGGTAGGTTCATGATCCTGCGGAGGTGCAGGTAAAAAAGAACATAACCATAAAGCGATGTGCTGGGAGTCCATATGGGAAGCTAGAAAAATGAGGAGAAGAAGTATGTGGATAATTCACAACATGATGAAAGACTACCGGGACTCCCATCCCTAAAGGGTAATGAAGAACAACATGAGTGTCGAAAGTGCAAAAAGGTGCTATGAATGAGACAACTCATGTGGGTGAGAAAACTACCAGGTACCAGTACCAAAAATGCAAATGGAGGTGTGAGTACTGCAGAGCCGTAAATGGGTATCCTAAAGGCCAAAATCAGGGGGCGTGACTGGGAATGTAAATGCAATACAGCGGGAGAGACTACATGCCAGTGCTGAGTATATACCTGAAGGAGTGATGTGAAGAGATGATGACCAAGTACCTACAAAAAGAACAACCAAATACCCAAAGTGAACAATATCTGAAGATAATAACAAATATGAACATGTATTAGATAAATGTGACAATGCGCCTGTGTACCTGGCCATGATATGAAAAAAAGATGCTCCCCGAGGGCTCAGGATGAAAAGTGGCCTAGGGACAGCCATGATGTAGGTGGCAGGATGTTGATCCCGTGGCTGAAGATGGTTCAAAAAATGGACGCCGTGGGCTTCCGGAATGGTGAGTGGAAGTTTGGAAAAAGGCCTATATATAGCTGTAGGACCCACATTGCCACCTCATTTGTACCTGCTGCTACAGTGAGTTTCCGAGCAGATCTAGAGGAGATTGAGTGATTCCAGGAGCATGAGGTATCGGATCGACGGCGTGAGAGTTTCAGGTTAGTGGTCTGATCATCCTACATAGTAATAGGTTTCCAATTTTTGGGCAGGGTAGGTACGGGGGGTCGTACAGGGGTTTTGGGGGGGTTTTTGATAGAGGGTGGGCCGACATGCATGGGAGACTTAGTGGAAGGCGTGCATGCGTGCGTGCTTGTACACTGAGTAAGCACGCATTCATGCGCGTGAGTAGGAATTTAAGGTGTGCCCTAGGGGCGCACCTATGGGGTAGACAGGCGCGCATGCGTGCGCACGTGTAGGGTGAACAGGCGCGCTCCAAAGCGTGCCTATGGGTTTGATAGGCGCGCCCTAGCGCGCGTCTTTAATGTGAACAAACGCGCTCACGAGCATGCCTGTGGGAAAAACAGGTGCGCATATGTGCGCGCCTATATAGTGAACAGGTGCGCATGTGTGCGCGCCTGTGGGTGGTAAAACCGCGTTTTTAAAGCAAGGTTTTAGGTTAAAAAAATGAGCCTTTTGATGTATTATATGGTTGCATAAGCTAATATAGGACTCTGGGTTGTGTGCAGGTGGCGAGTAGTGACCATGGATGTGCGGTGGCGTGAGCGAGACTGGTCATAGCTACGAGATGCTATGGCTAATGCACAACCTGCAGTTTGAGCGGCTTTAGCAACCAGTGGGTTGCTAAAGTTATTTGAGTGCCCACTGATACAGGCACAAGAGTATTTACTCCAGTTTCTGCTCCAGATGTGGAGCCCAGATCAGCACTGCTTCCTCGTATGAGGAGAGCATATCTCCTTCACTATGGTGGAGGATATATACTTCTTGAAAGGGCTCCCCTTTTGGGGAACACCGTTGCCGGTAAAGCCTGTGCTGCCGAGGGACACTCATTTGCGTACTGTCACCGAGTGATATTGCTCAGGCGAGTGCTACATGGTTGGGACGACATTGAGTATCAGTGGGATAGATGCCCTGCTGCATCGCTGCATAGCAGCGATGATTATTCGAGTGTATGGGTCACTGGCGACCCATCGGATCAGTGGTGGGGAGCTGTTCTTGATGGAGAGGGTGGTGGCGGGCCGTGAGCGGTTCACCTAGGGTTTGACCTTGCATGCGCGAATGATCGCGCAGCTAGACCGATGTCGGTCAACAGGTACCGGGGAGTTTGCGTTTGGCTCCATCCTGCTGGCCTAATTCTTGGAGAGGGTGTCGATGCTGCGCCCGAGGGTGCTACTAGAGGCACCAGGGGTACGAGAGCTACGCTTGAGGCAGTGGTCATAGATTTTGGTTCGCCACGGTGGTGGTGAAGGTGGACATTACTTTACTGCGCAGGCGGCGCAGATATGGCGGCAGATGCCACAGGTTATACTCCAGTTCCCCTATGCTGGGGTGGACTTCCGGGGGGACCCGGACATGGTGTTGCCTCCTGGGGAGGTTTTTGATCACCGAGGTATGTGGAGTACTTGTATGTTTTGATTTATGTTAGCTTTGTATAGATCAGTTCATATGTATGATGTATAGACACTGATACGATCGGCTATTTGTTTCTTTGTGTATGTGCAGATTTGGCACCTCGTGGGCATGAGGTGGAGTTATATAGAGCGTCGGCTCATGGAGAGTCAGAGAGACCTCCAGGTGGAGGGAGGCGGTGACGAGATGAAGCTGCGGGGGCACCAGCAGAGCCCGAGAGATCGGCGAGGAGGCGCCGATTTAATGACCCTGGTGCGGGGCCATCACATGCTCCTCCGGTGAAAGCCGGAGTAGATGTGGATGATATACGCCGTCATTTTGAGACAGTGTTGCAGGATGTGCCTGAGGGTATGTGGATCCGTATCCAGGATGAGGGGTTCCTGGAACAGTGTATAGGGTTACCACCACCATGGCGGGGCCTAGTGCGACGAGCAGCAGTGCTCGCCGCGATGACTAGTGGACGCCTGCCACCTGAGTAGGGGGGTCCTGCGGATGTTCCACCACCACCGCCTGGGGCTGGTGGGGGTGGGCCACCACCTCCTCCCGAGGGAGGAGTAGCAGGGGGTGCGCTAGAGGCACCCTGATGTATATTGTAGACCTTTTTGATTATATAGGCTGGTGAGCCATTTTTTGTACCGAGATGTGGCACTGGCCTGCGGGCATATGTATTTTTTTTGTATGTAAACATTCAGATGGCCTGATGGGCCCACATATATATATATATGAGTATACATGTTATTGAGATCCAAATGTGTTGTATATGTGTTTTGTGTTATTGATGATGATGTTGATTTTATCTATATGCTGTGACAGGATATATGAGATGTTTATGTATGTGTAGCTTGATGTGATATATGCCAATCTAGCACCATGTTAGCTATTTCATCTGTTATTTGATTCAATTCTCTTGGAATATGTGTAAATGTAATGGAATCAAAATGTCGAGATAATAATCTAACCTGCAGGTATTTGCAAAAGAGGCACGGATCACATACACGGTACACATTGTTGAGTTGGAGAACGACCAGTTGAGAGTCGAGGAAAACGCTAAGGTGACGAATATGATGATGCTAGGTGTTAGTCGAGAGGCCAAGGACAGCAGTGTATCCGGCTTGGTTATTGGTTGCTTGTCCTAAACAGATGCCGCTGGAATGTAGCATTTCATGTGAAGGGGTGTAGAGAGCCCAAGCAGCTGAAGCGAGATTTTGTGTCCAACGGTTGGCGCCATCGGTGTAACCAATGTGGTAAGCTGGTGGAGGAGTCATATGTCAATAACACAAAGGATAGTTTAGATGAGGGAGAAAAAAGATTAAAAACGCTAGAAAAGAAAATAACCTAAAGTAGCTTGACTACATTTAAGCATAAAATTTCTTGAGGTATAACCCATTGACGGGTTCTTTGAGTGAGAGGCCTTCGGGGGAGGCCAGGATGTATGCACCTTTGGTGAGGAAATGTTGGATGATGTAAGGGCCATGCCAAAGTGATTCGAATTTGCCATGGCCAAAGGTATCGTGAGCGATATCATAGGCGAGGACAAGGTCGCCTTCACGAAATGATTGAAGGTTGACATGGCGATCAAAGGTAGCCTTGGATCGTTTTTTAGCTGCCTCATTGTTCTATAATGAGGATCGACGATCCTCATCCAGAGACTCCAAGTTCAAAAAGCACTGCTCCATTGGAGCAGTGTCAGGTAAAAGCTCGATTGCGGTGTGAAGGGTGGGAATTTCGCACTCGATGGGAAGAGTTTCCTCGACCCCATGGACTAAGTGAAATGGCGTGAAACCTGTGGCAGTCTTCACTGCCATTCGATAAGCCCATAGCGTGGAAAATAACATATGATGCCAATTGGTTTTATGTTTATTAACCGTGCATTGTAACATGGTCTTGAGGACTTTGTTCACTGCCTTGACCTGTCCTTTTGACTGAGGGTAGTATGGTGAGGCAAACTCCTGAGAGAAGCCTAACCGAGATGAGAGTTCGACGAAGATCTCATTATCGAAGTGTTTCCCGTGGTTATAAATGAGTTGGAGTGGTACTCCGAACCGAGATATGACGTGGTTGAAGAAAAAACGCGCTGCAGTGTCAGCGGTGTTGTTGAAGGTGGGCATAGCTTTAGCCCATTTAGTGAAGTAATCGACAGCCACAACAATGTATTTGTGACCATTGATGGAGGGGGGATTACAAGTCATAAAGTCAATGCCCCATTCACAAAAGGGGCCTGTAGTAATGACAGGATGAAGAAGAGCGGGGGGATCACGGGCTTTGTTGGCATAGAGCTGACATTGCTCACATCGTTTCACGGCATGAATGCAATCATGAAATAGGGTAGGCCAAAAGTAACCGGCCCGGATAATATTTTGAGCCATGGTGATGCTCGAAATATGGCCCCCACAGGTGCCGCTGTGGCAGTCATTTAATACTTTGTCGACCTCGTCAATAGTCAGGCAGCGACGAAGAATAGTGTCGACGCCCCGCCGATATAGGATGTCACCGATGAGGAGATAGCGGGGGGCTTGATGGCAAATGCGCCGACGATCATCTTGTGATAGGTGATTTACGAACTTTTGAGTTCGTAGGTAGATGAGAAGGTCACCATACCAAGGATCATCTAAAGCGATGTAAAATAGATGTTCGTCAGGAAAGTCAGTATTGACGGGGGCACTGGGTTTGTCATAGAGAAGGGCCATGACAAGTTCGGCGAGAACGAGGGCCTTCTTACTCTTGGGTGTTGAGAACTCGAGGTCATACTCCTGAAGGATAATGATCCATCAAGCGAATTTGCCATTAACTTGCCGACGACTGAGAAAATATTGCATAGGGTTGGAATCTGCGACGACCTTGGTGGTGCGAAGCAGAATGTAGTGACGCAGTTTCTAGACTGCGAGGACAACTGCAAGAGCTAGTTTCTCTTCATGTTTGTACTTCAAGGGTGGTCCGGCGAGGTTCTTACTGGAATAATAAATGACATGTTCACGATTGTCATCTCCGAGCTGGACAAGGATGTCGGCTACTGATACAGCTGATGCTGATACATAGAGGATGTAGTCGCGATTGTAGTCAGGTGCACTAATCAAAGGTGCATTGGAAAGTGTGGCCTTAAGATCGTCAAATGACTGTTGGGCATAGTCGTCCCAATGAAAAGGGATGTCGTGATGCATTAGGTGAAGAAAACCATGTGCGCGTATAGCGTAATCAGGAACAAAGTGTCTAAGAAAGTTGGCTTTGCCCTGTAGACTCTAAAGTTGTCGTAAATTCCGAGGAGGTGGAATTTCGGTGATGGCTTGGACTTTGAGGGGGTCCATGGTGATACCGCTTTGTGAAACAATAAAACCGAGGAGGCGTCCTGTGGTGACACAAAATACACACTTGAGAGGGTTCAAGCGGATGTTATATTGACGACACCATTGAAAGATGACTCGTAAATCATTGAGGTGTTGGGTACGCTTCTTGGATCGAGCGGTGAGGTCATCCAAGTAGGCGAGGATGATTGTAGCCAGATCATGAAAGATGTATGTCATGGCCCACTGGAAAGTTGCATTGGCATTTTTGAGGCCGAAGGGCATGACACGATATGCAAACGTACCCCATGGGGTAATGAATGCGGTTTTGTACTGATTGGATGGGTGGATTTGAATTTGGTTATAGCCAGAGAATCCGTCCATAAAGGAGAGAGCCTCATGGCCGGCGCAATCGTCGATAATCTGGTCGATGAAAGGCATAGGAAAGTTGTCCTTGGGACATGCATTATTGAGATCGCGAAAGTCGATGCAAACGCGGATAGATCCCTATTTTTTGTCGATGGGTACAGGGTTGGAAACCCATGAAGTATAAGCGATGGGGTAAATGAATCCGGCCGTACGCAATTTGTCAATTTCATCTTTGATAGCCACGACCTTGGATGGGTGTAGCAGTCGCTGTTTCTAGCGAACTGGTGTGATGTCGGGCTAGGTGTCGATGCGATGTTCAACGATAGAGGGATCGAGGCCAGGCATCTCTGTGTATGACCAGGCGAAGATATTCCTAAATTCCTGGAAGAGGGCTTTGTATGCGGTGATTTCCTGAGGAGTACAAGTAGCTCCAATGATGATTTCTTCGACGATGCCCGGTTTAATGGAAATGTCGATTTTGATGGTGGGGGAAATGTTGGCCAAATTACCTTTTTCAAAAGCATCGGGTGCAGGAATAGGATTGTTGAACCAATTGATAGGCCCTGATGGGATAAAATATTTGGTTTCGACCGCGTAAATGGGATTGTGGCTAGGAGGCATGAGGGCTTCCTGCGGAAGGAAGAGTGCATGATGATGTAGTGCATCCCAAAGAGAGTCTGGGCATTGTAGCTCTTCTAGTATTTCTTCATCACATTGGAAACGATGAGAATATAATGGATCGTGAGGAGTGATCTCAGTGACAGTGTGGTTTCCCCATGCTATAGAAACAGAGGAGGTAATGCTAGGAGAGGGTGAGGGTTCACTCGTCATAAACCATATATTGAGGTATTGAGGGGTACCCGTAGTAGTGGGATGGAGAGTCTCCACAGGGGGATGAGTGGGATAGTTGGGTGGGTTATGGGGTAAATCCTCAGACATGTCATCTAAGAACCAAGGAGGCGTTGGGAGTGCCTCGGGTTCAGGAGAGATGATGTGAAGATTCGCTAGATTCAAAGTAAGGTCGATTGTTGCCTCTGCAGGTTGGTGCAGTAGGGCTAATTGACGTTGCCGATATTCGATGATCATCGGACACTGGTATGTAAAATGAGCCAAGGAATTGCAAAGAGAGCAAGGGCATCTCATGCATTCATTGACTGAAGTAGTGACATAGCGAATGTCGGTGAGTGGTGTTGTGGATGGCGTAGCAGGGCGTGGGTTGTTCTGAAAGTCTTGGCTTATGATAGCTAATGCCTGCCAGAAATGAGATAGGGTTGGACAATGATGGGTGTAATGGCCATACTCAGAATAGATGGCACACGCGAATTTGGTCTTCAATCCTTTACTATTGGAAGGTTGAGTGATAGCAGTAGTAAGGGGTGGTGTGGGGGTTGGATTGGGGGGAATCAAATTCCATAATTCCGGTAGTGATGGGCAGTTGTTGGTTTGGTGACCCTCTTTGTCACACAATGCGCAAGGCGGTGGGATGCGCGGAGGAAGTGGAGATGTGGGATCCTTCTTTGTTCTCCTGCCCCTAGCTGTGGCAGGGGGAGTAGGGAGTATGGGGGTAGTGGAGGTAGTGGGAGTGAGGACAGGAATCGTCATGGGGAGTCTTGCCTGTGGGTGAGGGACCATCTCAGGTGGATGTAAGTACCACACTGGGATTGCTAACACCATATTGGGTAGTGTGAGCATTGATGCGACCTGGAAGGATTCTATATCGGGTGGAGGGTAAAAGAAGGGAATTTGAGTGAGGGGTCGGGGGACTGTTTCCCAAATGGAACTAGGCCCTTGAGGGGATGTGGATTCATGGACTGTAGGGGTCAACGAGTGCACAGGAGGCTCCTGTGGGAGTGGTGTTGCGACTGTTGAGACGTCAGGAAAGACTGAAGCCTCTTGAGGAGGAAGAACATCCTCCTGTTGAGTGTCATTAGATGAGATGACGCATACTTGACCAGGGGGAAGGAGTGGTGGTGCTCCATGGTACGTCCCTAACAAGGATGGATCTTTAAAAATCCCAGGACCCATCTCGATGAGTGGATATATGTCTTTGTTGGTGTGAATAAGAGGAAGAATGTTATCGAGATTGGCAGATGGATTAGGCTCATAGTGTGAGACTTGGTCAATGGTTACAATCTTCCCATTGTGGGGGAACATGATTGTCCTAAAGACAGATGATGCCACTGCCTTCATAGCATACATGTAGCTACATCCAAGCAAGATATTTTAATTGAGCTGAGCGTCGATAACGTCGATGTCAATGAGGATAGTTTTTCCCCCGAGTTCCACGGGGACATTTTGGAAGAGCCCTTCAGGAGATGATGGTCGTCCGTCATAAGCTTGTAATGTGATGGCAGAAGGTATGAGTTCTGGGGAACCAAGTTTCTGCCATACTATTTTGGACATGATGCATGTAGATGCTCCTTCATCGATGATACACCGATGGACGGTGATGTTCCGTATTTTGACTAGTATTTGAATAGCAACTGCGGCGGGAAGACGCGGTTCGCAACTATCAAGATCAAATGTGATGAGTCGAGTATCGGCAGGGTCAACTGCCCCCAAGGCAGAAAGTAGAGATTTCCGCTACGTGGGACAAGTCTGGAGGACTTCCAGAACTGACATGGCAGCCGGGGATTGTGCTAAGTCGTCTACCAAGCTATAGTTATGTGCTGCCCTAGCCTGTGGGTTGTGGACATTCCTGTGCAATGGGATGCGAGGGATGTGTAATGGTGGTTCAGCGGAAGGGCGAGGGATCACCAACGGAGGTCCCGCCAGTGTAGGGTTTGTTTCTGGAGGTGTAGGGGTAGACTCAGTTGTTGCAGGATACTGACGATTTCGTGTTTGCAGAAGGATTTCTTCCTCACTGGTGAGGAGAATTGTTCGCTCTGCTGGATTGTTGGGATTGTGGTATTGGTCCACCTGGGGTGGGGGATGCTGCATGTCATGCTGGGTGTTTATGACACCTTGATGTGGGATAGGATTTTTCAACACGGCGGGAGGGGGTTGTTGTGCATATTGTTGTTGTGCCTGCTGCGGGGCAGGTTGCGCAGGAGAAGGGGGAAGGCTCCCAGAGTCTTTCAACCTTTTGAAATCAATGATCTGTGGGCAATGGTGAGTGTAATGACCATATATGCCACAAAGATCACAAGGGTGGATAGTTTTAACATTATTCCTCCCTTGGCATTTATTGTTGTTGCCCCCTTGGGGGTTTTGGTTCCCTTGGTTCTGATTGCCCCCAGTGGGTTGATGCTGTGGGGGTTGATTCCCGCCTTGACCAGGATTGTTGTTGTTATTCCTGTTTCTTCCCTTCCTCTTAGTGTTGTTTGAGGGGTGAGATGGATTGGCTGTGTTCAACTGTTCAAAATTTTGATATTGTTGAGAAGCAAAGGGTTGAACAAAATTTACCCCCGTATGAGGATGTGGGGGAGCCATGGGTTGGGGAGGACCAAGAAAGGTAAAGTAAGGGTTCTGTGGTGGTGCGTCTCCATAAGGTACATAGGAAGGTGTGGCTCTTTCGCTAGTACTATAAGGTGATGTGGAGGGAGTACCATTGGTGGTTAAAGGAGGTTGATGTATGGGGGGTGCTGGTGGTGGTCCACTGGTGGGTGGAGGTATAGCAACAGGATATGGCTGTTGATAAGGGGGTGGGGGGTAATAAGAAGTGCCCCCATATGTTGGTGGGTACTGAGGCATTCCATACATCGGTGGTGGTAGGGGTTGTGGACTATGGTGCATGGTGGTACCTATTAGCCCGTCTGTTGAGTGAGACATCCCTGGTTTGTCTTGACCAAATGGCACAGGTTTCGAAAGATCAGGAAGTACCATGTATAAGTACCCTGACTGTGCGTAAATGAGGTCATATTGCTGGGATTTACTAATGTCTTCCTCTTCGGATTGAGGGAAGGTAGAATTTACATCCTTACCAAGGAGAGCGACAAGCGATCTAAGAAACCAGTCAAGACATTGTTGTTTGGTGGTTTTTGCTTTACACAAACTACGTCGCCTATGCCACTCATGAATGTGGTTAGCAATGTGGGTGGATGAGGAATGTTTGAAGTTGGATAGTAGTTCTAGACCGTTTTCATGGCGGATGGGTAATTGGAAGAAAGTTAAGAATGCTTTGGCCAATGACTCAAAGGTTGTGTGGGACCCTGATTTTTCTTCGACATACCATTTGGCTGATGGGCCAGTAAGTGTGCATTGAAAAAGATGCAGTCTGATAGAGTCTTCCATGATGCTATTGGAAGGACACCATAGATGAAAGGTCATGACGTGATTGGCAGGGTCATCCCCTGCCTTCCCTTCAAACTTTGGTATGTCTGAAGGAAGTTTGGTTGGCATTGCAGGCCATGTGGCATCATGCAATATAGGATCATTAGTGAGCATGGTGAGATCCAGAATGTTGAGAGAGGCCAAGTATGGCATCTATAGTGGGGGTGGAGGGTTAGCTCCGGCCATGGTGTGTTGTGAACCTGACCCTTGATGGGGACTAGGTGGGTTGGTGCTCCCTCCTTGAGAGGAAGTGGGTCCCCCGCCTCCGTGCAAAGGAGAGAGAGTAGATGGATGACCTTGGGAAGAAGACCCAAGTAAGGTAGAACCAAGCAAAGCTGATCCTAAGATGGTGGCACTCACAGGAGTGTGTGAAGGAGGTATCGAAGAGTGGGTATGACCATATACTCCTCCTAAGATAGGAGGAAGATTGAGCAAGCATCGTGAACGACGAGGGCTCGGTGGTTCCCCTATGATGTTAGACTAGTTGTGTGAAATGTGTGTAACAAGTGGTGAGAGAAAATATAGAAACAAGAGCCTTTTGCTGTGGTTGTTTTACACAATATATATATCAAAGTCAAACTGTAATCATATGTGCATCATACATAAATGAAAAAGAAGCATATATGTGGGTAAGAGGGTTTTTGTCCGCATGGGGGAAACAAAAGAAAGAAAATGCTCGTGTCCTAGAAGACGTAACGTCCTTCCTCTCAAATAGTACTGGACCTTCTAATAGCTCTCAACAGTGGGGTCTGAAGTCACCGGAAGAGAAACTAGTGAAGGATGAAACAATTGGTTATAATGAGGGGTAAAGGGGGCAATATCTCGAAAGAGCTGGTGATACTTCTAAATAGCCACACAAAATCCAATCAAGGTGCGATTGCAGCCCACAACTGCCACCTGGGTAGATGTCCTAAAATTGGTCACTAGGTACCTCAGTCCAAGTGTGGTATTTAGATTTTCGGCCTAAGAAATGGGTCATGGGCTGGATCCCGTCCAAGAGGTGGGTGCCTCAAGGGGGGACGCACAGAACAATCGGACCTCAGCCTTCGACCCTTCGCAAGTATCTCCCTGCCTTATGGTGATTGGAACGCTGGACTTGGAGGATTTGAAGTTCCCTATTTGTCAACTTCTATGTTTGAAAATGTGAGAACCAGATAATGGGGGGTTATTTGGATGCCTACCCCCGAAATCCTACCTAGACTA
>ML786058.1:553335-570536 GCA_009831015.1 Picea engelmannii | reverse complement strand
CACCACATTTCGAGACGAGGCTATGTGAGTGAAAAAGTGGCTTTTGTGTGTGAGTGAAAGTGTACCAAATTTTAGTTATTTAGATGTCACCTTGCAACATGTGGACATCGCTTGGTCCTTTACAAGAGTTTGATTACCTAAATAAGATAAATGTCATTGGTACAAGCTTGCGGAATTTTAAAAAGCCCTAGGAAACTAGCATGTGGACATTGTGGTCCGTTACTATCCTTTATCTCCCCGTGTGTGAGTTAATCTAGAAAAGCATGAAACTAGCCTATATTGAACATGTGGGCATGTGTGGGCCCGTTACAAACTTTTAAACTCTCCTAGTTTTTTTATCTAAGAAAGCAGAAAATCAAACACTACTCTAGCTTTGTTGACATGTGGGCATGTATGGGCCCGTTACAAGAATGTGTTTGAAAAAATGAAACTAAGAGGGGTCTCGAAAGAGCCGTTGTCCTCTCCTAAAAGTTTTGAATTTTTGTTAAGGGAGATGAGATCATTTTCACAATCCTTTTCTGGTTCTCAAGATCGCTTGATGGCGCAAGAGAAGAGCATACTCAAGATTGTTACTTTCGACTTCTAGTCCCAAAATGTGAGTTTAGATGTGATTAGGATTGATGTTCAACTTATATTTCTAAACCAAAGCAAGCCATCCATGTGGAAAAAAGCAAATAAGGGAAAATGATTTTTATCCACCTAAGTGCCTATGTTTGCTTGATTATCCCCTTTATAAGTTGAGGGGTCTAAGTGGTGCAGTATTTAGAGTATGCATATCATCATTCTTAAGAAGGAAAATGATTTTTCCCCACATCCAAGATCTCACAATGTCAAATTTAGACCAAATGCGTGCCACATAGTGCATACACAGGCGCATAGAGCGCACAGGTGCTGTCTAAATCGAGGGAAAAAGCGCATGTGTGCAGAGACAAAACGATGCATAGGTGCATGCACGCATGATGCGCGCCTGTGGGGTGGAAAAACCGTGCGCCTGTGATAAAAAACCGAAAAGAAAAATCTAGATGGATTTCTCCCAATCTCCTGGTGAATTAACTGGTTAGCAGGTCGGCAGAGGCCGGTTGGTGAACCTGCAAGTTAATAAAATCAAAAGGAAAGAAAAATAAGCCCAAATGAGGGAGGAATTGATACCTTCTCCCGAGTACGGTCGCCAATCTGTTTTCACTCAATTCGTCACTAGGTGAGCAAATTAAGAGTGCTTACATGCCCAGTTGGGTTTTGCTAGGCATGACAGTTGTAAAAGGAAAGGTTAGAAAGAGAAACAACAAAGTTATAAACAAGATTTAAACTAAAAAAAATAAAAAATAAAAGCATATAATAAAAAAATGAAAAATAGAGACAAATGGACCAATATCACCAATGTATAAGCTTATCTATTGATGAAATCCAAAGGCACAATGAAGAAAGGGGACTTGGGTCCCTTCTTTCTCCAATGGAAGGATCTTGAGGCCCTCAAAGCTTGCTCTCCTTACAATGAAAAGATGAAAATGTGGGTGAAATAACTCCAAGCTTATTCACTCAAGTGAGGGGTGAATAGCTTTATGAAATTCAGCTTGTGATGTTTATTGCCAAAGAATGAGCCCTTAGCAATCTCAGCAGCATAACAATACAAAGAATTTCTTCAGAAAATGGTGGTCATTCATGGATTTTTATAGCCAAGCATTGGGTTATTATGTGACCTCTTTGGAATGTGAAAAGGGGCTCTTTAGGGCTCAATTAGGTCTTTGACCAGCCCACCATGAGGATTGAACTCGGATTTGGTTTCAAATCGACTTGGAAGCTGATCCATTAGTGGTTGGGAGGCCGACCAATTTCAATAAATGCGTCGTTTCGCAGGCGCACGGGTTTTTTGCCCAACAGTCGTGCATCATGCGCTGATGCGTGCATTATACGTTTCTATTATGTGCATATGCACGCGCACCCTGGTTCTGTGAAGCGCCCTTCAATTTTTTGGTCATTTTGTATAGTTTTTGACCCTTTTGCAATGTTGTGGAATTAATCTTGTGCCATGAATGACTCCAGTCCTATTTTGACGATGCAGAGTTCTTGTCGCCATGTGCGGACGAAATTTCAGTGATAACAATGATCTATAAACATCTTGAAATGTTTTCCTAACAAGTAATGTATGTATTTCTGCAAAGCATACACCATAGCTAATCCTTCCCTTTCTATAGTGTTGTATTTATGTTCTAAATACGATAACTTCCCTCTTGCAAATGTAATAGGATGATATTTATCACCTTCTCCTAGTTGCATCAATATTGCTCCTAATGCTATTGCAGATGCATCCACATGCACATGAAATTCTTTTTCCCAATCTAGAAAGACTAGAATTGGCGCAGTCACCATATTATCCTTCAAGATATCCAAACGCTGATGTCATTCTTCATTCTAATGATATTTGGTGTTCTTTTTCAACAATTTCTCCATCGGCGTGGTAATTTGTGCATATCCTCTTATGAACTTCCTATAATATCCTGTATGACCAACTGTACTCTTCAACTAGTGCACTATTTTTGGTGGTGGTAAGTTAACTATGACATTAATTTTATTAGGATCAACCAATTGACCCTATTTACACACCACATTCCCTAACAAAATACCAAAATGTGTGATGAAAATACATTTCTTAATATTCAATAATATTTGACACTGTCTACATCTATCCAACATTATCCTTAATACTTCAACATGATCCTTCAATAAAATAAACATTGTCCAATAATCCAAGTAAAACACCAAAAACTTATGGTTGAAGTCCTTAAAGGATGCTACTACTACTCTTGAAAAAATTGGAGGTGCATTATTCAAGCCAAATGGCATAACTATATACTGAAATGATCCCCATTCTATAACAAATGTGGTCTTATGCCTATCTTATGGTGCTATCCTAATATGATGATATCCTGAAAGCCCATATGTAAAGGAATAAGCCTCTTGAAATCGTATGTTGGAGTTACTTCAAACACACCTAGGATTTATTTTTCCTAAGGTTTTTCCTTGTTTATTAATCATTATTTAGTCTCCTATATTTTAGGAAGAATATTCCTCTAGGGAGAATATTCTCTTCAATTTTCACTTCAGCTTGATCAATTGAGTGGAGTCTATATGTTACATTGGTATTATAACCATACAACATTGGGATCATCACCAGAATATCACATTACCCATGATTCCTTGATCTCCTCCTCACTTCACTCTGTTTCAGTCAGTTAACTCAAGACTGATAGACTAGTTAACGTAGCTAGGTGGCAGTTCACTCCCGTAACTTCCCGAGACACTATACTAGGTGACAATTTACTTTTGTAATTGTTGGTGTGTGTCCATATCACTCTATACCACCACTATGGAACATTTTATTCTCCTCCAATGCACATTGGTTGAGTTTTACAGAGTATATCATGTGTAAATGTTTGATTATTCATTCGGTTAATGCAAATTCTTCCATTATTTATCTCTTTCTTATTCTTTCTCAATTTCTCTCTGAAAATGTGTGTGTTATTTTCTATATATATCTATTATGTGCAAGTTCAACACATCTACATGGTATCAGATTCGTCAGACTTATAATAAAAAGACACACCGAATTATTTTTGTAGGTACCAAGATTGAAGATAGCGGAAAAATGGAATTTCCAAAAGAATTCATTCTGACACCTTACAATTAATTTTCATGGAAGGAGAGGATGATATTGCATCTTCAAAGCAGAGGATTGTACAGGTTAACCATGAACTTGGAAACAAAACTGACATCATCCATAGAAAAAATCAAGTATCTAAATCGAATGGATGAAGCATTCAGAACAATTTGCAATCCCATTTCTCTCGATTTCCTTTTTCACATATATTCTTGTAAAACCCCCAATGAATCATGGACCACCATGGAAGGGATCTTTGGAAAATATAATGAGATGAGGGGACACATGCTCAAGGTGGAATTTCTAGCATTGGATAGAAAAATCTTCGACAATATCCAAGATTTATTTTAAAAATTTAAGGATTTACTATTGCAACTCAAGGCTTGTAGGGTTGATAAATATAAAGAGGAGAAAAAAATGGTTCTCACCATTCTCTCCATTTGAGACTTTTTGCCATATTTCCCAGGCTTTGACACAGAAGAATGGTAGGCTTAAGGGATTTCTCCCTGTGAAATGCATCAATAGCATGATGTGGTATGGATGCACCTTGTCGAATCTTCCCTCATAGGTGAAGTACTTCCTGATTATCTTCAAAAGTTTCTCAAAAGGTTCCAGGAGATACTCATTAGCAATGTCGGCTCCAATTTTCCAATTTCAATATTTAGGCTTGGTGAAATCCATATAACACGAAGTATATAATGGCATACCTTTAAACCATTTTTCTCCCTGCAAAGGATCTTCGTCGCAGCCGACATAGCTTCCTCTATCACTTGCAAAGTGATCCTTGCAATAGTTTCACTGACACCAGTAAAATTAAGGGTGAAATTCTTAGTTAGTTACACATTATATCTTTGAATATTTTCATAGAAATGTATGCATATGGCTTGTTCAAAGGAGACTCTGATAGTTGGGTCTACATTTATTAGCTTTAAATCATGTGTTTCAAACCTCATGACCTTTCTGCTTCTTGAATTCTTTCTTTTTCTTTGGGAAGTTTCCATGATGTTGGTATATGTCCATTTCAGGCACACAACAATAGATTGTAATAGCCTCTCTGTAAAATGAATAAGAATAGTGACCTTTTCACAATGCGCAAGAAAAAGTATCAACATGAAAATTTGTGTGGAAAACAAATTAGTGGCTGAAAATTCAGCACAATGAGAAACTCGATGTAGCAATAAAGCACGAAGAAAAATTTCAGCTCAACAGAAAAATCCGCACAACAACAAACAACAATGGGAAACTTGGCGCAGCGAAAATCTTGGTGCAACAGTAGGCAGTAAGAATTTAGTTTAGAAGGAAGAAGGATGACTATGAGAAAAAACAACTCATTCCAGAAGCTAATTTGCAACAGGCTCCAAGGAAAACTCTTGAACAATGACTGAAACTGATGGAGGATACATAACAAAATGAAAATAGCATATTTACGTAGCGACTGGAAACAAATAGTATTTATGCAGTGAAGGGCTTCAGAGCTTGCTACAAAAATTATGGAATATGCACAAATTTTGAAAGTGCTGGAGAAACATGAAGGGTGACCAATATTTATTCTTTAATGGATAAGGAATGAAATTATGGAAAGGGATGGAAAATCCATAGCAAAGAGAATTTTGAAACAAGGTTAAAGATTTGCGTAGTGAACTCGTGCAACGGGTACTCCTTTTAAGTGTGCAATATTACAAATGATATGGAGTGTTATGATTGTTCACTTTTTTGACTTCATGATTAGGTAATGAAGCCCCATAATATCTTTTGATATCACCTTCATCCTAACCACTTGACTCGACCTTGGTACCTAAATTCCACTTTTTTGACATGACTCAAGACTTAGGAAAGTATACCTTTACAATTGAAACATGACAAACCTTACACCATTTTACCAATTTATGGCCAAACTCCTTACTTGAAATTTCAAACCATTCCTTAATTTTTCACTGACCTCATAAACGTTGGCACACCAACTGTGTCTTATTCAAGAAATCTTTGATTTTTACAAAAAATAAGACATGGCTCTAAAAATTTTTGGACAAACCTCTGACTCTAATTACAGAAAACATGGTGCTAACAGTTGGCTCCAATGCAAATGATATCCTCCTAGTGAGGTAGAAAATAATAGTAGACCAAGTGCCTAACCATTGGGCTTTATTTGACTCAAAACTCTAAACTGACAAAAGAAATTCATTTACAAAACTCTCTTAACACAAATTTGACCAAACCAAACATAAACTTAGTGCCTTCACTTCAAGATTCAATTTTCTACTGATTATTGATTCAAAAGGCTTCATCTGAAAAATAAAATGATTATTTACAATGGCATGAAGTGATACAGATTATTTTCAGCATGAAATGAGAGCAGATATTTAGAACATAAATATTCAAATATATTAAAAGAGAGACAATAATATAATAGAGATATATTGAAAATATAACAAGAGGCATAGATATATAGTAATACACAATTTCTATTAATGTGTGAAATGTATAGAACTGTAAAAATATAGAGTGAAAGAATCACTAGAATGGTGGTAGCTTATCTCTGAGAAGATATGTGATGGATACTCACATTCGCAAATAAGATGATTATTACAATGAGGATCCAAAGGCGTTTTTAACATAAGTAAAATCCAAAACCATAACCCCAGAAGATGAAAAGACAAAAGGTTTGCGGGGCCCGATGGGGGTAGTTGATACGTCAACTTCTCGAGGGCGTAACGTTTGCATACTATCTTCATTTGGGGCACTCGATACACCATTGGAAAGTTCTAACTAAGAAGAAATATTTTTTACAGGCCCAAATCAATGCCTATGAAACTCACTTCGGCCCCAAATCCCCAAAAAATGTCATTTAGGGCCTCAAAACAACTCCAGAAGTATGGAACCTGAAAAAATGTTGAAACACTGCCAAGATGGAAAATTGTTTTTCGAGCCCGTGGAATAGGTGGGTGGCCATCGATATCCGTCTGGATCAATCCTCCCTCCTTAGGAAGAAATGGTCTCCATTGCGTTAAGTTCTTGGGGGAGAGGGGGAAGCGTTTGTTGAATCTGAATCTTGGTGAGTTTCTTTCCTTGTTGGAGACGTCGTGATGCTTGGTTTGTGGAAGGATGTCACAAACCTGTTGCTGGCGGGGTTGAATTTGTTCAATCGTTCGGGCTACATGAGATGCTTGTGTGCAGAAGGAATATTTTCACTTTGATGTAGTCTTGTTGACACTCTTTTGTGTGATAGAAGGAGCTTGGGTTAAGGCTGTAGTGGTTGCGGTATCCTTTTGTTCACCTTTTGAACAAATTGGGAAGAAGCTTATTTTTTAGTATGATATACTACCTTGTGGAACTATTTAGGTGGGACAATAGTCGGAATTACCTCTGGTATTATGTAGATATGACCCCCCAAATTAACAATGACACTACGGGGTCAAGACTCATAAACAACATGGTGCTTCCACATATATGGTTGGCCCAAGAGAACATCAAAGACATCCAGTGGGGCAACATCACATAATACCTCATCCTTGAAGGGTTGGATGTTATATGACAATCAACATTGTTGGATGACATGAAGATATTATCCCTGGTGAAGCCACTCCATGTTGTATGGATGTGGGTGTGGCGTTGTCGAAAATCCCAACTGTTTGACAAACTCTGCCGAGATGAGGTTCTTCTAGCTTCCGCTATCAATAATAAAATGTAGTAGGGTCCCTTTCACCCACATCTGTGAATGAAAAAGTTTCTCCCCCTCTTCAAGATCTATTGGTTATTCTAGTTGAATTGTTGTGTTCATGACAATAGCAGTGGGGTCTGCATCAATGATATGTATTTTACCAGAATTTTCATAATCATATTCTGAATCAGGGTTCGACTCCTTATCTTTGATCTCGGCCACCAATGATTGTTTTGAGTGACATTCATTGTTGTTGTGCCAGGGGATTTTGTGGAAATCACATCATTTTCTAGTGTCCTTCTTCGTCTTCCTGTGACCCTTCTTTTCTTGTGGCTTAGACTAGTTTTCAGGAAGTTGTTTGTTAGGGCCATCTTTCTCATACTTTGGTTGTTGCGGATTGGAGATCCGACCTCCCATTTGTTCTGGTGCCTAAATTTCTGCTTGATTTTAACAACATATCGATATGCAACACCAAGTGATAAGATATCCAAAAAATCCATTTCAGTTTATCTTTGTAGAGCCACACGATATTTCAGAACCAAATGTCACTCAGAGTCTTTGATACCCATCTTGGTGTAGAAGGTATGGAAGGTATTGGTGAACTCCAACATTTATTGGCCCCTCTCTTGCTGCGGTGTGGTCCATCTCATGTACTGGTCTTCATAGTTTCCAATAGGGTAATATTGTTCCTTGACCTCATCCACAAAAAGATCCCAAGTGGGATCTGCCCCATATATTTCAGACTCCTCTGTGGAAATTTTCTCCCAAAAATTTCCCACCAATGTTTGATATGGGGGAGAGTCTTAAGGAGTGCAAAGGTGATCTTTCCCTGTCATAAAAATGGTGAATAGAGAAATAACCTTCTAGCATATTTAACCATTTGTCTAGGGAATCCGCATCTATATGACCTTCAAATACGAGACTATCAAAATGAACCTGTACCTTGAAAGGTGAGGTTCCTCCAAAGTGAACTCTTTATGAATATGTGCCTATTTTTATCAGAAGGTGTTGAAGGATGTGGGAAAAATTATCCATAATTTCATCCCTTTGTCACGTGAGAGCTTACTCAAGCAATAGATTGATAGAATATTATGCTCAGTCATTTTTCTTTTATTCTGCCATGGAGGGTTTCTTGGCCATGCAAGAGTGATTTTTCTCAAGAGATACAAGATCGAGTCCCAACTTGCTATACTTGGACCTCATCGGGGACATGCACTGAAAAACGATCAAGAGCAGCCTCCTATGATACGACTGATCCAGATTATTTTCGCCAGAAATGAGAGTGGAGATATAGAACATAAATATATAGAGATATTGAAAGAGAGGAAATAATATAAAAAATATATATCGTAAATATAACAAGAGGCACATATCTATAATAATACACAATTTCTATTAATATGCGAAATGTACAGAACTGTAAAAATACAGAGTGAAAGACTCGCTAGAATGGTGGTAGCTTATCTCTGAGAAGAGATGTGATGGCTACTCACATTCACAAATAATATGATTTTTACAATGATGCTCCAAAGGCATTTTTAATATAAGTAAAATACAAATCCATAACCCCAGAAGATGAAAATCCAAAAGTTTTGCAGGCCCCGATGGGGGTAGTTGATATGTTAACCTCCCGAGGGCACAAATTTTGCATACGATCTTCATTTGGGGCACTCAATGCACTATTGGAAAGGTCTAACTGAGAAGTACAATTTTCAAATAGACCAAGCTAGTGTCTTTGGAAATCACCTGGCCCCAAATCTCCAAAAACCGTTGTTTAGGGCCTCAAAACAGCCCCAGAAGTTTGGAACCTGAGAAACTGTCGAAAAACTGCCAAGATAGAAAATTGTTTTTCGAGCCAGTGGAATAGGTGGGTGGCCACTGATATCCATTTGGATCATGAAGAGATTGAAACATTTTTTAAACAAGATAATGTTTGAGAAACCTTCCATTCACAAGTCTCCCAAGAATAAGATCTCCATTAAGATCTTGCAACAAATAGGCATTGGTCCCATGGTATGCAACAATCTTGAATGGTCCTAGCCAAAGATGATCAAAATTTCCATGTTTCCCTCTGTCTTCATTCCTTTCTTCCCACTTTAGTACCAAATCATTCACCTTGAAAGAATCTTCCTTAGTATGTCTGTAAAAATCTCTTTTCATTTTATCTTGGTGCAGTTGTGATTTATTGAAGACATGTTCTCTCATTTGTTGCATATAGATTAGTTGGCTTATTCTCCTTAGAGAATCATTTGGTTCAACTTTTTGTTCTTGCATCAGTCTCATCACTAGAAGTCCTAATGAGGTAGGAAAAACTTCCTCTGTACCATATAGGATCTGGAAAGGTGATGTGGAAATAGAACTTTTAGTGGTAATTATGTCAGCCCATAACGCATAATCTTTATGTTCCAAGCTTTCTTGTTTTCCTGTAGAATCTTCTTAATAATACTAGTCAATATTTTGTTATATGATTCATCCAACCCATTAACCTATAGGTAGTATGTTGTGGAATGGCCAAAATTTATATTATAGTCATTGCAAAATTTCTCCATTTTCTTGGATTTGAATGTCAGTGTATTGTCAATAATGATCTTGACTCGACAACCATATATAGAAAAAATATTACTTTCTAAAAATTGAATGAGGATTGAATCAATAGCTTACCTTGTGGGGACTACTTCAATCCATTCCATTTGGTGAACTAGTTAGTGGCTGTCAGTATCCACCTATGTTGAGTTAAGGATGGCAGATGAATTTCTCATACAAAATCAAGACCCCATTGCATTAATGGTGCTTCAACAAAGATAGGATTTAAAGGTAGGGGTTGAAAATTTATTTTTCCATCGAAGATATGACATTCATGGCAACTAGAAACTTCCATGTATACATAAAAAGAAACACTAGGCCAATAGAACCCCACCCTTAGTATTTTGTGCACAGTATTATTTCAATAATTATGTCCCCCATAGTCACTTTTGTGAAACTCTTTGATAGAATTTTTCATTTCTTCCTCCAACAAACAATTTAGAAAGATCCCACTAGGATATTTCCAATATAAAGAATGGTCCAGAATGCAAAAATTTGTTGCTTTCAACTTCAAAAATATATCTTTGGTTTTTCTCAACTCATGAGGAGCTTGTAAGTTTCTCAATACATAAATAATATAAGCATACCAAGGATAATCAAGGAACTTTTGGGATATCTGTGGGACTATTTCTTCTTCTGAATTTTCTGATAAATCAATAATAAAATTGATTCCCAAAAAAACACATTTTGACTACACCATCAATTTTGCAAGCTCTTGAGCCTTAATCAAATGTATAGGTTTGATTTCTAGGTCATACTCCAACATTACTGCTATCTATTTACCCCTTCTCCCTTCAGGATCTAGATGAGTCAAAATATATTTTATGGAATTGCTAGGCACATAAGAAATGACATGGGAATGCAAGATATAAGTTCTAAATTATTTAAGGGCCCTCACCAAGGCATATGCCTATTTTTCCATGATGTCATACCTTAGTGGGGATTCTTTCAATGTCCTTCTATAATAATCTATAGGAATTTCAATTTTTTTATCATCATTTTGCAACAAAACACCAGCAATGGTGTGTTTTGAAGAAAAAGAAAACAACATAAATTCTTTTGCAAAATTTGGGTTGGCTAACAATGGAGCCTTGGTCAGTGCCACTTTAATATATTAAAAAGACTTCCTATCTTCAGGAGTACAATTTATTTCATTTCCTTTCCTAAGCTTATTTGTGATATACTTTATGATCTTAGCCAAGTTAGGAATAAACCTTCTCAAAAAATTCACTTTTCCTAGGAAAGATTGTACCTCTTTCTTGCTCCTAGGAGTGTTGATATTCATAATTGGTTCCACTCTATCGGGGTATATTTAATCCCTTCCTTTGAAATGATGTGTCCAAGAAATTTTCCTTCTTGCATTACAAAGTTTGATTTTTTTGGATTCAATGAGATGCCAAAATTTCTACATTTATGGAAAAACCTTCTTAGATGTTTGAGATGTTGATCATCGGAATCTGAAAATACAATGATATCATATAATTAAATAAAAATAAACTTATCCTTTTCATCAACAAAGGCTATGTCCATGGCCCTTTGGAAATTCACTCCACCATCAAGAGGCATTTTTGCATACATGAAAGTGCCCCAAGGTGTTGTAAACGTTTTCTTCTCTTGGTCATCTAGATGCACCATAATCTAGTTGTAACCAGAAAAACCATTAAGCATTGATATCTTCTGAGATCCCACCACCTTGTGAATGATGTAATCCATATTAGGAAGTGGATAATTATCTTTGAGAGACACATTGTTTGGGACAGACAGGATTGCATGAGATGCATGCTTGTCTAAATAATAGCTACGCACTCATGCACGACTATTTGTCAAATATTTGTGCATTATTGCGCAACTATACAAAGAACAGGTGTGCACATGTGCACAACTTTTTGGGGGAAAGCCACGCATTGTGGGCAAGATAAGGGGTTGTGATTTTTTTGATATTTTATGTTTTTTTATGGATGATGAGGTAGATCAAATGTTTCTGTGTGGATGAAGGTGATCAACAGAGCATATAACATGATGTTGGTCACCTGGTCAGAGCGTGACTAGGACTAGTTACAAGAGGTTGTGAGGGAGAGGTCAAGCGTGTGGAGACACTTGGAAACCTGTGGGTTTCTCAAGTTCTTCAACTTCCCCTTGATAAGATCATAGGAGTACCTGCTATAGTTTTTGGTGAAAATGTGGAGCACTAATTTAGAGTGCTTCATTGTGAAGGGGGAGCAGTTAAATTATCTGATACAGTGGATGTATACTTCTTGACAGGGCTCCCATGTCATGGGATGGATATGGTTGTTGATCCCCATATTCCTAGGGAGGATTGGGTGGAGACCATGCTGACTCATCATTGTACTCAGCTGAACCCGATATTGGGTTAGGTCGTTCTTATCGAGGCCATCAATGACCTCTTGAATAAGTGCATTGCAATGATGGTGGTGAGGATATATAGATCCTTGGGTACTCAATGGATCATCATTGGTCAGCTGAGGGTGGTATAGTAGGTCTTCGATGGGGAATTGTTTGCATGGGGTGTACTGATGCACACCAATATTTTGTCCCAACTGAACCGATGTCGGTGAGCTGATTCTAGTGACTTTACATTCAGGTCTGTGCCAGTGGCATGGTTTTTGGAGAGGGTGCCTCTACTGCACACAAGGATTCTTCTAGATCTAGTAGGGAGACAAGAGTCATGACTGATGTAGTGGGTTGATGTAGGAGCATCACAAGCCACCAGCAAAGCAAGCACAAAGGTGGAAGATAGCTAGAAATTCACCAACACACGTTTTGTAAAGAATTTATGTAATAGCTAGGGGAGCATATCTACATTTATGTTTTTTAGATTATAAATAGATCTTGAGTGTTGCTCTCATCTGTCGAACATGAAGGCATTTAATTGTATTGAATGAAAAGTAGATAGGTCTTAATTTATGATTTGATAGCTTGTAGTGTAGGAGGGAAAAGTATAGAAATACACCCTCACTTGTATCATGGTGTGATCCCCAATTGTATCAGTGGAGTAAGTTGTAGAGATGTAGAGAGTAAGAACACAGATAAGAACCCATGTACAGGGATATTTGAGTTAATATAATAAAAAAAATTGACTCACGTTCATGGTGTTATTATGCTTACTGTTTACATCTGTTGAATGGTATGTATACAATTGCTTATATTTTCTGTTATGCATTTATTTCAATGCTATGTATATGATTTTGATTTCATGATGAATGTATGAAATCTGTGAAGAGAGAAGAATGAATTTCAATTGTTTCTCTTCCTGATAATTCCTGCAAAGAGTGCAGTGAACATCCGCAAGGTGTGTGTTGACGAAGTTCTAAGTTTTATCTCAGAAATATTAGGAGAGATATCGTTGTTTTCCTACCAGCAGAAGTGCAGGTGAAGCACAGAGTTTTGCAAGGTGTGCATAGGCTGGGTGAGATCTTGGATTTTACCAAACTAAGAGGAATATTGAAGGATTGTTGTTGCACAAAGTGCACAGAGTCGAAGGATCAAATAACCAAAGGTTATTTGTGAATGCCGCAAGGAGTGAGTGCAGGAACCCATTGAATACTTGAGTTTGCAAAAGAAATCTTAGGAGGGGAAGAACCTTGAAGGGTTCAAGGGAAAGCAAGTGTTGAAGTCACCCAACAGATAGAAAATCTTAGAAATATTTGCGCTGGGGTGCTTGGTCAAAGAAATATTTCAAAAGACTAATTGGACGATGGAGTCGCTTCAAGGAGAAGTGTCAATTTTTTGTGGACCGTTGGATCTCATAGACCAATAGAGAGATTAAGGATGAGTGTTTTTCATCACTCATAAGCTCAAGAGGAATAGAGGTCGTTGGATTAGGATGAGCAGGAGTCATTGATCGCATCCTTGAATTTCACTATTTCATAATTCGGAAGTGGAGGAAGTTGTGACTCAGAATCGAGAGTCGCGAATTCTTGAATCACGAAGTCTTGAAAGAACTAGGACCATCAGATCATAGAAGAACCCAGAACCGTTCATTTTTTGTGAGGGGTTATCATAGTTTTAGAAGTTTGTGAAAGGATCTGTTGCATTTCAAATCACCGATACGTGAATTCCCGAAGTGCCAAAAATATGGGCCCCAGATTTTAGTCAAAGGTCACATCGGAGAAAAGTCAAGGGATAAGTCAATATTTGTTAGCCCTTTTAGTTTTTAGAGATTGAAGAGTCAGGGGGACTCACATCAGGATTCGTGAGGTCATGAAGTCCAAAACACCTTTTCAAGTAAATTTCATGGTCATAGTTGTTGGTCACTTGGGTGAGAGTTAACACATTGTGTTTATTCACACAGACGTGACTCATAAGGACCTGTGGATATGCACTTGTGAGTGTGAGTGATTTTCCGTGGGAAAATAAAAGAGTCAGTCAGACTCTTGGGGAGATAAAGAACTATCCTAATATTGAGAGGTTGCATAGAACCTACCGAGGCAAGGGGTGTTGTGTCAGAGTGGTATCAGAGAAAGAGGTAGAGGAGGTGAGATAAAATGTTTTGTCTGTGGAAATATCAGACATGAATCCTTCGAATGTCCTGATAGAAAAAATATGGAGATGAAGATCACATTTCAGAAGCATAGAAGAGAAATGTTGAGGCAGAATATGCAGAAGGCAGAAGATCCATGATGATGCAGAAAGTTCTCTTGAAGCCAGAGAAGGAGGCAGAGAACCCATCCCAAATAAATAGTATGTTTCAGACTACTTGAAAAACCAAAGAAAGGGTATGCAAAGTCATAGTGGACAGCGGTAGCATAGACAATCTTGTGTCTATAGAGATGGTAGAAAAGCTGAAGCTGGAAGCTGTTTTGCATCCCAACCCATACAAAGTTTGGTGGCTACAAAAAATACATCAGGTAAATGTCACTAAACAATGTTTAGTTGAATTCAAAATAGGAGGATATAAAGATGAGACTTTGTGTGATGTCATTCCAATGGATGACTGTCATCTATTGCTGGGTAGACCATGGAAATATGACAGAAATGTGGTGCATGATGGGAGGAAGAACACATACACTATGAAAAAAAATTGTAGGACACACATGTTGCTACCGATTAAGGAGAAAGAAGTGAAACCCGAGATGAACAATACAGTACTTATCATGAGTGGGAAGGAACTTCTTAAGGAATTTAAGAAGAAAGAAGACACACAATTCATTGTGGTTAGGGAACCCAGAATTGTTTTGAAAAACACTAGAATAGATGATTTGCCAAAAGAAATCCATGGTTTGCTGGAAGAGTTCACTGACATAGTAGTGGACGAACTACCCTGTTCATTGCCACCTATCAGGAGTATAAGACATCATATTGATCTTATACCTGGATCCAGCTTGCTGAACAAAGCAGCGTACAAGTTAACGTTGCAAGAGAATGAGGAAGTTAAGAGACAGGTCTAGGACTTAATGGACAAAGGATTAATTTTGGAGAGATTGCGTCCATGCGTTGTTCCAACAGTGTTCAACCCAAAGAAAGATGGAGGCTGGAGGATGCGTGCAGACTCAAGGTAAATTAATAAGATTACCATTGGATACAAGTTTCCATTGCCAATGATGGATGACTTGATGGATTTCTTGAGCGGAGCCAAATATTTTTTGAAGATTGATTTGAAAAGTGGTTATCACCAAATCAGGATGAGGGAGGGTGATGAAAGCAAAATGTCATTCAAAACAAATGAAGGTTTGTAAGAATGGATTGTCATGCCATTTGGCTTGACGAATGTGCCGAGAACATTTATGAGGTTGATGAATGAAGTCCTGAAAGATTTCATTGGAAAATTCGTGATTGTGTATTTGGATGATATACTAATTTTCAGTAAAACTGAAGTGGAGCGCTTAAAACATTTAGATGTCGTGATGAGGATATTCCAGCAAGAGAAATTGTTGATAAATATGAATAAATCATCATTCATGAAGACAAAACTTGTCTATTTGGGTTTTGTAATCTCTTCGAACGAATTGAAGATGGATTCGGAGAAGGTAAAAGAAATCAGGGATTGGCCATCACCAAAGAGTATCTTTGAAGTTCGAAGCTTCCATGGATTCACTAGTTTTTACAGGAAGTTCATCAGAAATTTTAGTGAGATATGTGCACCAATGATGGACATAGTCAAGAAAAGACACAAATCTTTTCATTGGACAGAGGAAGTAAAGAAGAGTTTCAAGCTGCTGAAAGAGAATATAACTAGACAACTAGTTCTGGTTTTCCCAGATTTCAGCAAGACATTCCAAGTGAGATGTGATGCTAGTGGATTCACAATTAGAGCGGTCTTAAGCCAAGAAAACTAACCGATTGCATACTTTAGTGAGAAGCTGAACAATGCAAAGTTGAAATATTCCACGTATGACAAGGAGTTTTATGCAGTCATACAGGCGTTGAAAAAATGGAGGCATTACTTGGTTTCGAAAGAGTTTTTCTTATATACAGACAACCATGCATTACAATTCATAACTCGAGAAGAGAAATTGAACCAGAAGCATGCAAAATGGGTTGAATACATGTAGAATTTTAATTTTGTTATAAATCATATTTCTAGAACTGCTAACAAGGTTTTTGATGCTTTGAGCAGGAAATGTTTGATTCTATAGGAGTTCAGAGTAAAGACCTTAGGTTTTGATAACCTCAAAGAAATGTACAGGGATGATGCAGATTTCAAAGAAGCCTATGAAGCATGTGAGAATCCAATTCTCAGAGATAGAAGACAATGGATTGAATATATGATTCAGGATGGACTATTGTTCAGGGGTAATCAGTTGTGTATTCCGAAGAGTTCTATGAGAGAGAATATTCTGAAGGAAAAGAATAGTGGAGGATTGGTTGGAAATTTCGGCCATGATGAGACTTTTGTGCAACTAAATGGATCATATTATTGGCCAGGGATGAGGACAGATTGTTATCACTGAAATTTCGTCCGCACAGGGCAACAAGAACTCCGCATCATCAACACAGAAAAACAGTCATTCACGGCACAAGGATTAACTCCACAGCACAACAAAAGGGCCAAAACTATACAAAATTGGCTAAAAAATTCAAAAGCGCATCGCGCCCATGGAAAACAAGCGCATGCGCGCCATACCTTCGTACACAGGGCGCATATGCGCGGCTGTGGGGTGAAAAACCCACGCGCCTGCCAAACGACGCATTTATGAAGCTAGTCGGCCTCCCAACCACTAATGGATCAGCTCCCAAGTCGATTTGACATCAAATCCGAGCTCAATCTGCATGGGGAGGATGGTCAAAGACCTAAATGTGCCCTAAAGGGCCTCTTTTCACATTCAAAAGGGGTTGCATAATAGC
>ML786058.1:523929-542643 GCA_009831015.1 Picea engelmannii | reverse complement strand
CGTACACAGGGCGCATATGCGCGGCTGTGGGGTGCAAAACCCGCGCGCCTGCCAAACGGCGCATTTATGAAGCTGGTCGGCCTCCCAACCACTAATGGATCAGCTCCCAAGTCGATTTGACATCAAATCCGAGCTCAATCTGCATGGGGAGGATGGTCAAATACCTAAATGTGCCCTAAAGGGCCTCTTTTCACATTCAAAAGGGGTTGCATAATAGCTCAAAGCTTGGCTATAAAAATCCATGAATGACCATCATTTCTTCAAGGAATTCTTTGTAATGTTATGCTGTTGGGATTGCTGGAGACTCACTCTTTAGCAATAGACATTGTCAACATCATTTCATGAGCTTTCCATCTCTCACTAGAGTGGAGAAGCTTTGAGTTCTTTCACTCATATTTCCACCTTTCATTGTAAGGAGAGCATCTACTTGAGGGCCTCAAGAGCCTTCCATTGGAGAAGGAAGGGACCCAAGTCCTCTTTCCCCTTTGTGTATCTTTGGATTTCACTAATCAGACTAGCCTATCTATTGGTGACATTAGTCCACTTTCATTTGTTTTTATTTTTATTTCCATGCTCATGTTTTTATTTAGTTTTTGTTTAATTCTTGTTAATAGTTTAGTTGTTTTCTTTCTAACCTTTTTCATCACAGCTGTCATGCCTAGCAGAGCCCAAGTAGGCATGTAATCACTCACTTTTTTCTCACACATCGACGAAAAGAGTGCAAACACAGATGTCAAGAAATTCATAAATAGGTGTAGAATTTTCCAGCACGCGAAGGGAAGGAGACAAAATACAAGATTGTATCAGCCATTTCCAGTACCAGAGAGGCCATGGGATGCGGTAAGTATGGATTTTGTGTTATGACTGCCAAGGATGCAAAGAGTATGTGACTCAATATTTGTGGTAGTCGATAGATTTTCTAAAATGGCACATTTCATACCATGTCAGAAAACTAGTGATGCAACTCACATTGCAAATCTATTTTTCAAGGAAGTTGTTAGACTTCATGGCTTACCCAAGAGTATTGTATCGGACAAGGATACCAAATTTGTTGGTCATTTTTGGAGGACCCTATGGAACAATCTGGGGACTAATTTATCTTTTAGCTCAGCATATCATCCTCAGACAGATGGGTAGACTGAGGTAGTAAACCAAGTCTTGGGATATTTATTAAGGAGTTTGGTGGCTGAACATCACAATCAGTGGGATCACATTCTGCCATAAGAGGAATTTTCATATAATGGTTCACCCAAGAGCATAGGACGAAGCCCATTCCAGATAGTGTATGAAATGAAGCCAAGAGGAGCATCTGAGCTAAAAGACTTAGAGCATAATGAATTCAAAAGTCCTAGTGCAGAGGATTTTGCAGCAGGAATGCAAGAGCTCCACCACAAAATCAAGGGATGATTGCATAATTCAAATAAAAAATACAAGCACAGAGAAGATCAACACAAAAGATAACTTCAGTTTGAAATAGGTGATTTGGTTTTGGTGCATATCATAAAGGAAAGGTTCCCAAGGGGAACATACAACAAGTTGAAGATGAATAAAATTGGACCGTGTAAAATCATAAGAAAATTTGAGGCAAATGCTTATGAGATTGGATTACTAGATGGGGTCGGAATATCGCCCATATTCAACATAGAAGATATGTATCCTTAGAAAGATGATGAAACATGAGAAGAGGATAATCATAAGGAAGTTTAATGGATTAAACAATTGCCTGTAGTTGAAAAGCCGCAGATGGAAAAGATAATTGACCAGAGAGTTGGAAAGAAAACTTGAAGAAAGACATACTATGAATATTTGTTCAAGTGGGAAGGACACTTGATTGAAGATGCCAGTTGGGAAAGCAAATCAGATATCGAAAGACATGGACATACAGTGTAGGAGCTCATGAACAAGAGTTCATGAATTTTTCAGCCAAGGGAGTATGATGCATGAGCATCGCAAGCCGCCAGTAAAGCAAGTGCAAAGGTGGAAGACAGCTGGAAACGCACCAACAAACATTTTGGAAAGCATTTATGTAATATCTAGGGGAGCGTATCTACATTTATGTTTTCGAGATTGTAAAAAGATCTTGAGCATTTCTCTCTTATGTCGAATATAAAGGCATTTAATTGTATTGAATGAAAAGTAGATAGGTCTTAATTTCTAATTTGATAGCTTGTAGTGTAGGAGGGAAATGGATAGAAAGACACCCTCACTTGTATCATGGTGTGATCCCCAATTGTATCAGTCGAGTAAGTTGTAGAGTTGTAGAGAGTAAAAACAAAGAGAAGAACCCATGTACATGGATATTTGAGTTAATATAATAAAAAAAATTGACTCACGTTCATGGTGTTATTATGCTTATTGTTTGCATCTGTTGAATGCTATGTATACAATTGCTTATATTTTCTGTTATGCATTTATTTCAATGCTATGTATGTGCTTGTGATTTCATGATGAATGTATAAAAAATGTGAGGAGAGAAGAATGACTTTCAATTATTTCTCTTCCAGAGAATTCCTACAAAGAGTACAGTGAACGTCCGCAAGGTGTGCGTCGATGAAGTTTTGAGTTTTATCTCAGAAAGCTATGGAGAGATACCGTTGTTTTCCTACCAGCAGAATTGTAGGTGAAGCACAGAGTCATGCAAGGTGTGCATAGGCTAGGTGAGATATTGGATTTTACCAAGACAAGAGGAATATTGAAGGACTATTGTTGCACAGAGTGCATAGAGTCGAAGGATCAAATAACCAGAGGTTATTTGTGAATGTTGCAAGGAGTGCATGCAGGAACCCATTAAATCCTTGATTTTGCAAGAGAAAGCTTAGGAGGGGAAGAACCTTGAAGGTTTCAAGGGAAATAAAGTCTTGAAGTCACCCAACATACAAAAAATCTCAGAAATATTTATGCTAGGGTGCTTGATCGAAGAAATTTTTCAGAAGACTGATTGGACAGTGGCGTTTCTTCAAGGAGAAGTGTCGATTTTTTGTAGACCATTGGATCTCATAGACCAGTGGAAATATTAAAGCTGAGTGTTTTTAAGCACTCATAAGCTCAAGAGGAATAGAGGTTGTTGGATTAGGATCAACGGGAGTCATTGATCTCATCCTTGAATTTCACTATTTCAGAATTTGAAAGTGGAGGAAGTTGTGACTCAGAGTCGAGAGTCGCGAATTCCCGATTCATGAAGTCTCAAAAGAACTAGGATCATCAAATCATAGGAGAGCCCAAATTTGTTGATTTGTGGTGAAGGGTTATCATAGCTTTGAAAGTCTGTGAAAGGAGCCTTTCATTTCAAATCGTCGATACGTGAGTTCCTGAAGTACCGAAAATATGGGCCCCAGGTTTTAGTTAGAGGTCACATTGGAGAAAAGTCAAGGGAGGATTCAAGATCTGTTATCCCTTTCATTTTTTGAAGATTGAAGAGTCATGGGGACTCACATCAGGATTCGTGAGGTTACGAAGTCTGAAACACCTTTTCAAGTAAAGGTTGTGGTCATAGTTGTTGGTCACTTAAGTGAGAGTTAGAGCCTTGTGTTTATTTGCACAGACGTGACTCATAAGGACCTGTGGATAAGCATTTGCGAGTGTGAGTGATTTCCTGTGGGGAAATAGAAGAGTCAATTAGGCTCTCAGGGAGATAAAGAATGATCCTAAGACCAGGAGGTCACGCAAAAACTATCAAGGCAGGGGGTGCTGCGTCATGGGTCCATGTGTTGGCCCAAAATGGAGGAGGTGAGGGTGGCCACTACTTTATGGCCACGGTTGCATGAGTGTGGTGCCAAATTCCATAGGTTATCTTGATATATACATACACGGGTATGGACTATAGACATGACTCGAATATGGTGCTGCCTCCTAGGGAGGACTGGGACCAGAGAGTTACGTGTTGGTATTTTTTATGTTTTATGATTTGGATAGATAAAATTTATCATATATGTATATGGATGTTGACACTATCTCTGGTGTTTTTTTATAGATGTTGGTCCCTGAGGATGAGAGACAGAGGTTTTTGAGGAGTCAGCTCGATGAGAGCTGGCTCAACATGAGCCTACAAATTCAAGGGTTGGAGAGAGGCAGCGACGAGATGATGCTGGTGTTGGACCAATGAGAGAGTCACAAGGAGATGTTGTCATCATGATAGAGTATATGCGTAGACATTTCAAGTGGGTTCTATAGGGTGTCTTTGAGGGAATATGGGCCCACATCTAGGACAAGGAGGTCTTGGACCAGTGCGTGGGGTACTAGCGGAGTGGCGGACCTTGATCCCTAGAGTAGTAGTGGCGGGGGCACCGATGACTAGTCAACTGCCTCCTAGGGATGGAGAGCTTCCAACTGGTGGGGTACTTCTGGATGACAGAGGACCTAGGGGGGGAGCTATGGGGCACCTTGAGTGCCTATTTTTGTATGTACGAGATTAGAATCCCGATTTTGTATGGGGTAATTGATACCCATTTTTGTACTCATATGGGTGATGGGATTCATGGGCCTACAGGAGATTGTATATTTTTTGTAAAAAATTATGACCTTTGATGATATACATATATATGGATGTATTTTGATCATGTGTGTCTCTCTATTTTATGTTTTATGATGTTTATTCTATGTGTTTTGACATATGTGTGATGCTATGTAGATGATGTTGTTTAATGTGATAATTTCCAGTCTAATATTAGGTTAGCCATGTGATCTGCTACTTGATTAAGTGTTCTAGGAATATGTGTAAATGTGATGGAATAAAATTTGTGAGATAGGAGTATAAATTGCAAGTATTTGAGAAAGAGGACAGGATCTTCAACATGATATACGTTGTTGAGTTGCAAGACGATAAGTTGGGAATCTAATAGAACACTAAGGTGAAAAATGTGGCGATGACTGGCCTTAGCGAGGAGACCAATGATGGTGTCATATTTGGCTTGGTTGTTGGTGGAAAAGCCAAAACATATGCCACTGGAGTGGAGCAGGATATGTGAGGGGGTATAGAGGGCCCAAGCAATCGAAACAAGATTTTGGGTGCAACGGTTGGCACCGTCGGCGTAACCAATGTGGTAGGATGATGGATGATGCATCTGTCAATAAAACGGATGATAGATCAAACATGAGGAGTGGTGGCGGTAAAGAAGACTAAAAACTCTACAAATGTGTAAAAAGAGAATCCCAAGGTAGGGGGGATACACTTAGGTGTAAAAATTATTTAAGTACAATCTGTTGATGGGTTCTTTGAGAGGGTAGCCTTTTGGAGAGGATAAGATGTAGGCACCTTTAGTGAGGCAATGTTGGAATATGAAGGCTCCATGCCATAATGACTCGAATTTCCCATGGCCCAGAGTGTCTTGGGAGATATCATAGGGTAACATGAGATCACCTTTGTTGAATAAGATAAGGTTGACATGGCAGTCGAAGGTGGCTTTGGAACATTTTTTAGCTACCTCATTGTGTTGTAATGAAGATCAACGATATTCATCACGTGACTCTAAGGTCAGCAGGCATTGCTCCATTGGAGCAGTTTTAGGTAAGAGCTCTATGGAAGTGTGTAACCTGGGGATTTCACACTCGATAGCAATGGTGGCTTTGATCCCATGGAAGGGGTGGAATGGTGTAAAACCAGTGGTAGTTTTGACTGCTGTGCGATAAGACCATAAAGAGAAAAACAACATATGATGCCAATTGGTCTTATGTTTGTTAACAATATGTTGTAGCATGGTTTTGAGTAATTTATTGACTACCTCAACCTGTCTGTTGGAATTAAGCTAGTATGGGGAGGCGAACTCATGGGTGAAGCCTAACTTTGAGGGGACTTCCACAAAGATCTCATTCTCAAAGTGTTTACCATGATAAAAAACTAACTATAGTGGGACTATGAACTGGGTAATGATGTGGTTGAATAAAAAACACATTGATGTGTCAGCGGTGTGTTGAGCGCTAAACACACCATAAAAGCCTTATGAAATTTTATCACTTTTTGGGTACCACTTGTTTTCTTTTGCTGTCTAAATTGAGTTCACATGGGGGGAATGGTTTATGTTTGTTTTTTTCTCATGACTCTTATCAACCGAGTCAGGTGTTTGAACTTATTAGATGAAACCTTGTGTCTAAAAAAAATTGACATCCTAACTAAGAATATTCATCTAACATTACACCTAACATGATTATGTTCGGTGTCAGTGAAATTCAAGAATGTAAAGTGGCCACACGGTTACAATAGTCACCAAGCATCGATGCACCATCGAAATCAACAAAAGCTGGAGTTGTTTTGCATGCATTATTCTCCATGAAGCTTCAAGAGATAGTTGATTCCCATTGGCATTGACAAAATATGGGAAGGATAGACATTGACAAAAGCTGTAAAGAAATCATCGATATTCGATGACTGATGTGCTCTATCAGGGTCAGGGAAATCTAGAAAGGTTAAAACAATCATTTGTATCTGCGATAAACATATTTTTGATCATCGATCCCCAATAAATTTCGGCATCGAGACTTTTTTTAGAGAGTTGATCCGGGAGCACTTGGGTAGGTTTATCATTGATCACCAATCCTTGATACTTTTCAGCATCAACAAGATAGGATAGGTTTTTAAAATGTGTAGCTTAAGGAAATTCCCTATTCCGATTAACACGAGTAAATGAAGACGTCGGTCTCAAGTGCCACATTTCTTTGTTACATAAGGGTGTCGTACGACCTAGTTTCATCCTGAGTCATATTAAGGTTCCATGTGTCCTAGTCACACCTCTAGTTCAACCTTTCCACGTCAGATCTATACTGAAAGATCGTTCAAAATCAGAGATTTTACAAGAGAATATGAACAAAAATTGTTCAAAGAAGAACCCCGACCCCCGACTCACCAGCTGTACTAGTGAAATGATGGGATGTTTTTGACACAATATATGATCGGATTCTGGAATTCAATAAACTAGTCAATGCTTCATCCCACATATGTTGCTACCCCATGCACTGATTGAACAACAATGATTTGAAATCATCAATAGGCCACGTTATAACCCACACCCGCACCATCAACCCATAATTGAATTTAATTTTAAGTGTCTTTGAAGATCTGGCGGAAGATTTAATAGAACTACACTCCTAACTCAAATTGAATGGTTGATGCTGTTATCACCCCATAAATTATGGGAATCAACTGATGACTTGGATATTATGGATATTATCTATATCTGGTGCTTTTATTGGCAATTGATTTTTTATTCTGCAAATGATTTAAGAAAAAAGAAAAAGGAAAAAGAAAAAGAAAAAGAAAAGAAACAAGAAAAGAAAAAGAAAAAGAAAAAGAAAAAGAAAAAAGAAAGAAAAAGAAAAGAGGGCATAAAAGAATTGAAAGAAAAGCCCCATGCAATAATAGTAACTTGGCCATACCTTTCAAGCATGGCCAAGTTATTTTTAAATTTGATGTTCATAGGTTAGTGAATAAATCTGACCAGACTGTCTAATCCTGGTCAGATAGCCCCTAGGTTAGATTAGTGAATAAATCTAACTAGACTGTCTAATCCTGGTCAGGTAACCCCTAGGTTAGATTAGTGAATAAATCTGACCAGACTGTCTAATCCTGGTTAGATAGCCCCTAGGTTAGATTAGTGAATAAATATGACCAAACTGTCTAATCCTGGTCAGATAGCCCTTAGGTAGAGTAATTTCTTAACCCAACAGTTTAGTCTGGGTTAATAGTCCTAGGAAGATAGGTTAGCATGTAGGTTAGTTGCTTGATTTGCTTCACCACCCATGAAACCAGATTGATGAAAATGCTACACCATGTCTCCATTGCTTTAGAATAGTTTAGACGAAGTCCCCTTGGTGATGTCTATGTGAAAAATTGGGAAAAACCCATAAAATTCTTTATATCCTAAGTTTTTCCCCAAGTACATATTTCTCTGCTCCCAGCCTATGTTTCTTGCACTTATCAATGGTCTCGATCACGACGCTAAGATCTACGGCTCACAACCCATTCCGAACCCCCCCCGACCATTCTGCCTTTAACCGAAGGGGGGGGGGGTTCGGAATTAGTAATAACATGGGCGCTCATCTGGACGACTCAGGGAGGAGCGCTTAAATCTATGGTCCACATTGGATTCCAGACCCCCCCCGTCTGTTTTGCCTTTAATGGAGGGGGGGGCTCCGGAATAGGTATTAAAGAGCACGCTCAGATCTGTGGCTAGGAAAAAAGCACGCAGATCAATGGATCACAATGGATTTCAGACCCCCCTTGGTGTTCTGCTTTTAACCAAAGGGGGGGGGTCCAGAATGGATATTTCCCTTCGGTGGGCCCCTGGTCATACGTGGTGTCAGTCTATTGGTCCTCAAGTCCCATCCCACACATGCTATCTGACAACCCCATCACTCATGGACGTCATCCTCCAATGAGTCCACTTGTTCCACTTGTTCCCGGGGTCGTGTCCCATCCCATAACTGCTGTCAGTCCCTATTGTCAGGCCTTTACCCTTTCCACTCATGACCATCCCCTTATGGCGACTTTAATTTCTCATCACCTCCAATCCCTAGCAGCCATGTCAACCATCCGTATGTTTTGGCCACTGTCACCTACCATATCACCCCCAAGTGGCCCATTTTCCATTAATAACTGGATAACATACCCGTTGTCATGCTGACTATTTTCCTGCGTCCAACTGACCCCAGTTTTAAATAAAACTACTGTTTTCCCTCTTCATTCACTATTCGTTCATCGCACCAGAAAATTTTACTCTTACGCCTCCATTGCTTTTCCGCCACCTTCATCGACAGTCAGTCTACCCCACTAACATCGTGTTTATTGCAGGTACTATTGCTGAAATGGTGTCAAAGCCAAGACAAGCTGAAGGAGAAGAAAATCCTTTTCTTCCTCCCCCTGTCAACCTGGATAAAATTTCCTTGGTCGATAAAGATAGATTGATTGCAGATACCATCTGCGACTTCGACTTTTCAGATCTTCAGTCATGGCTCCGGGAGGTGTTCCTAGACCATAGCGATGAAATTGGACTCTAGGAGTCAAATTTTCCCCTGTATCTCTTTCCCCAGATTCATCATTTCCTCGAATTCTCCCTCAAATGCCAAGCCCATTACATTCCCGACCAGAAGGCCATCGTCTCTTCATTTGGAGATGTCCTTTTCTTCATCACTCCCGAAGACATTGACCAGATGATGCAAATTCCCCGTGCTGAATCTGTGTCCCCATTCAATTTAGAAATCCTCACTAAGTTATATCAGAAAATGACTTTTCCTCAGAGAGCTCAGATATTCAAGCTTTTCCTCCCCACTTCCGCTCAACTCCCTTCCACCAATCCCCCTTACCCTTCTTCCATATTCTCCACCAAAGGAAATCAAATCATTTCTTCCCTTTGTGCCCTGCTTGGTTACTATTCTGACCAATGGGTAGATGAGCCCATCCTGGGTTTTCTGTCCATTTTCTCAAGCGATGAAAATCCCACAACGTAGTTCGACTACAACACCTTCTTGGCCAATAATATTCACAAACAATTCTTGAATTTTTCCACAGAGGGCACGTTCAGATATTCTTCCATACTGGCGTACATGTTCGTTTACTTTCAAGCCGACAAATTCAGTTTCTCCATGCAGAATATGGATGTAGACGGAAGGCCCCAGCCAGTCACAGCATGGACTTCTCTTCTGAAGCGTAACTCTGTTGAATATGACTTCAAAGATTTCATTGATCAGTTTTACCACCCAGTGGTAAGCATGCTGAGTGAAAAGCCTGAGCCACAAATAAATGAAGAGGTCCAAAGAATTCTACATCTCTCAGACAATGCAAAGATAGGAGACTGGTTCCTGTATCATAATCACACTGAGATCAGAGTTTACGGGTGCGAATTGGCACCCTACAAGCTGCCCAAATATGTACCAGTAAGAATTTTTTCATTAGAATATATTAGGCAGATAATGAATTCAGATGACATCATTTTGTTTCCCTGAAGAAGAAGAAGCAATTGCGAATCAAGGGGCAGATTGGTTCTTTCATCTACAATAGTCGAGGTGCAGGGGAAGAAGCAGATAGAATGTTGAAGGAGATGAAATTCTTTACGAGTTTCACCTGGCACTATGATCCATGTGGGATCATTTCGGAAATGAGGGTGAAAAATAAGAATGTCCCGTATGCTCATGATTCCAAGCCAGAGATCGAGAAATTTGCAAATCAGACAGTATGGGTGCCTGACACTTTGATGGACGTGGAAAAACAAGATGAAGTGGAACATTAGGTGCCCTAGACAAGTGTGCCACCCACTACAACACCTCAGGTCCCCAAGGAGAAGAGGCCCTGATAGGAGTTGTCTCCTCCTGTAACAGAGGTGTCATCAGAGGAGTTCCAGATGCACACCAAGAGGCCAAAGACAGTTTCAACACCTGGCGCAACAATAGAACAAGAAGTCCCACCTACCATAGTTTCTACCACAGGGGTGAAGCCAGTCATTCTACCTTTCGGTTCGAGCCAACATAAGGCAATCACAACAGAAATACCAAAGAAATCCACAGATTCTCCCCTGGATACTCATCCAAGCAAAACTGGGCCCAAGTTGGGCATTTTTGAAAAATATGAATTAATCAAGAAGAAGAACTAGACCTTCACTAGCAGTACTTATGCCCAGTTTCGGAAGAAGTCTTCCATAGCTCATCATAGTCTTCTTTCATCATTTGACACAGAAAAGGGTAGGATGAATATGGATATGGCTTACCTCCAAGCACAGGTGCCGGATCCCAAGGTGATATCAGACTACAAAAGGGCCACCTTCGAATTCCAGGCGAAGGACGTGCATCTAGCAGATTAGATGGATCTGGACAAACAAACAGGGGAGATGGTTTTTCACACCTTGGCACATGATTCAGCTTCTGCAGCTAAATTTCAAGTATCATTGAACAATGCTCAGACACAACTCAAGCTAGAGAAAATATCATCTTTCGCAAAAGACAACAGAATCAAGACGTTGGAGGAGCTAGTCCTCAAGATCGGTTATGACCCTGTGAACGTCAAGGTTGCAGAAGAGATGATAAAAAAAAAAAATGCTTACATCACATCCTTAAGAAAATAGCTGAAGATCCCACCCACTGAGGACTCACAGTCAAAGGAGATAGCAGAGAAGGAAGGTGAGAAGGATGAGATGCTAAAGTTACTCATGGAGAAAAATTCTCAGCTCAAAGAAATGGAGGCTGAGATGGAAAGATTACTGAAAGATAAAGAGAAGATAAAACCAATGGAAGTCATTCCATTGAGTGTTATTCCTATCTCAAGAGAAAGCACAACAACAGTGACAGATCCCCTCTGCAACACCAGTGTCAATACCAGAAGGAACAACAGACCTTGCCAAGTCCATGGAGAAAATGAACCTGCAAGAGACAAAAATCAGCAGGATTAAGAAAGAAGTGGAGAACCTCCAAGAGCTCAAAACTTCCTTTCAGATAAGCCTATCCAAAGAAAAGCAAATAAGAGAGCATCTCAGGAAAGAGTTACAGTAGCTCCAAAAGAAAACAATGGCAGGGAAGACTTTGGCTGAGGTCAAAGAGATTGTATGGACAGACATCACCAAGTCCATCAATGAAATCTGGCCAATGATTCAAATCATGTTTGAACAAAATGAGTTTCTCCAAAGGAGAAAACAGGCCATTGAGAAAATCAGAGTGGAGCTGGGAGACATTCCATCACAAGCAAATGAGATCATCAGGTTCCTGAATTCCAAGACCAGAGAGGAACTGGAAGAATTAAAGATCGAGGACAGAACAAAAACTATACTTGAAGTAAAAAGGGTTTTAACCAAGAGAAGTCTAATGCTTCAGCTTTAGGAAAAGGTTCAAATTATGGATCAAGGAGTACAAAAGTTTTTCAATAAGATAGACATTCTCCAAAAGAAAGGCCTACCTGGTCTGAAGGTCATTAATGACAAACTAATGACACTCCCTGATTACAAGAAGAGGTTGACTGAAGTGTCTAAGGACAGTTCCAAGTTTGCATGGATACAAGGGAGGATTACAGGAAAAGCATTCATGGATGCCCTGTAGTTGGATATTAGTATCCAACACGAGATTAAACACATATTCATCATTAAGCCTACATTTGCTAAGTATACAAACATGGATGAAGTGTATCGGAGATTACTTAAAGTCATTGTGCCAAGTCATCTCAGATGGGAAGAACTTTGTGATATATTAGATTAGGATATGAGCTTTCACAATCCAGTCACCCATCTAGTCAGAAGAGGTTGCGAAGGCACCTCGCCAACGACCTACCCTAGAAATTCCGCATACAGTTGTATCGAGTCATCAAGCAGTTTTGATTAGTTAAATTAGTTAGACTAAAAATAGAATGAGCACGTCTTGATCAATTATGACAGGAACGTTTGTATTTTGAATTATAAATACTTCATCTTTCGAAGTATTGAGGGTTGTTGATTCACACACCTTATTGCTATCAAACTGTACTATTTTTGAAGAGATCTTCCATTAATAAAGAAGAGGCACTTTTACAGGATTCTTGCGTATGTTCACTGGTGATGTTGATTTTCTAAGTTGAATGTTTTTCTTTCTCTGTAATCATTTTATTTTCTGGAGCTAATCTTTATGAATAACATAATGTTGCAGGATTTATGTTTGATACCCTGTTTCTGATTCTAAAGATTTTAATGTTTATCTTCTAATATCTTCAATTAAGAAATTCTTAACTGCTTGTTAGTTGAAGTTATTTTTCTTATCTTTTCTTCTGTCCATCATTTTAAATTACTAAAGATCCAGTGAGTGTATTATCTCACCCCGTGAAGGTCTTCTTTGGCATTTCTGGTTGTATCTAATATCTGATTAAACACAGACCCCATAGCCCAATGGATGTGTAGACTGTCTCAACCAATTTCAAAAACTCTTTGACAACAAAACCAACAGTTTCTTTACCTAGCCTAATACCTGAAATTAAAAAACAAAGCTAAATCATATAGAGAGATCCCTCTCTGAAGCTGGAAGGGCTAGATCCCAACTTTAAAAGCGGTTGGATAAGGTTACCTTTGTAGATTTCTTCTCTTTCAACCTCTAGGAAATTTACCAAGTGCTAACATAATTGGTGACTCCACTGGGGAACGCGAACTAAAAATTAACAATTTCGCGTTTTCTTTCCCCTAAAAGAACGTTTGATTCTGATAAGAAAGTAATGTTTAGAGGTTGATTAACTTTGTATATATCATTTTCATACTCATAAAAATAAATAAATAAATAAATATATATATATATATATATATATATATAAACCAAAAAGAGTTCTGGCTCTCAAGAAAGTTCACACTAGATCTCATCCAGACCGAGAACCCTCTACATCGATAGATAATCCTGAACAGTTGCTCAAGCGAAAGACCTTAGCTACCAGTTCAGTGAGTTATATTCCCCCACATAAGTCTCCTTCCTTTTCCGAAGAACCAGATATCTTTCAAAACCTTGATCTTGATCCCTTTCCGCAATGAAACCTGGTTAGAACACGGTCTGAAAGTTTTGTGTCTGGGCTTGTCTTTGACCCAACTGGGATGCAACCCCAAACCCCTGAATTCTTGTCTCCTACAACTAAACTACAAATCACTACCTCAACACTGCCCAGTCCTTCCTCATCCTCATCTTCAGTTGCTACCTCTCCAACCATCCAGGTCATCATCCCACCTCCTCCACCCGTCATGGCAGCTCGATATGCCCCTTTGGTGTTGGTTGCACCTCTACATGCCATGCCCCAAGACTACCAAACAAGACTTCCACAGTTCGATGCAATCGGAGCTTTAAACGCACAACAACATGTGGATAAAATGAACGACTACTTTGATTTACAAGAAGTTGATGAAGTTGACGTTCAAATGAGACTTTTCGCCCAGAGTCTAATAGGAGACGTCAAGAAATGGTTCAAAGCTTTACCAGCCGCCTCAGTTCCTAACCTTGTTGCATTCCAGAGAAGTTATCTTGACAGATGGGAGGTAAAGAAAAACCCTCTCCAAATACTGTCAGAATACGAGAATATAAAAAGAAATCAAGGTGAGACGGTACAAGATTATTGCACCCATTTTAACAACTTGTATAATGCAATCCCAACTGAAATCAAACCTCCCTAGGGTTTGGCATTGATTAAATTCCCTGATGGATTTGATGCTGACATGTCTTACCAATTAAGAGAAAGAAATGCTACCACCCTTGAAGACATGTAGAAAAGTGCTATTAGTGTGGAGGCTAACATGTTGGCGAAAAGAGCACGTCAAAGGACAGAAAGGAGAGTCACGATCAAAGAAGAACCTTCCATGTCGACCACAGATTCTAGATTAGATTCTTTGACTAGGGTAGTGGAACTAATGATGGAAAGGATCACTGTGTCAGACAGAAATCCTCCCAGAGACAACGCACCTGCTCCTCAGGTCTGAAACCCCAATTTCAGGAGAAACCCTCCTCAAATCAAACAGAGAGAACCTAGAGATCAAAGAGAGAAGAGGGCCCCAGATCAGCAGATCAGACCTCCCCTGCAAGAAAACTATGTTGATGAAGGGGGGGAAGTAATTGAGGAATTGGAGGACACTCATATCAACCTCATGGGCATTCACGACAATGAGGCCATTTTCCTTACTCAAGAAGAGCAAGAACTCTTTCTGCTAAACCAAACAAAGGTAAGTGAGGAAGCCGAAGATGCAGAACAACAGGCCTTTGAAAATTCTATTTTGGAGGTGCACCGCCAATACAATCTATGGAGTAATAAGACAGAAGGAAACTCCTTGAAGAAGATGACTGAAACAAAAAAGGTAACTGAGACCGAGAAAACTCCTGAGAATACTACAACTGAAAAGTCTTCTGAGAAGAGTAAAGCTGACACCCCTGTGAAGAAAAAAATCACCATTTTGAAAAGACCAGCACATCCCGAAGTTTCACCTATTAATCCACCCAGTACTTCTGAGTGGAAGAATATGGTGGACCAACCAGAATCAATGAGTCAGGCTCAAGATCTTGCACCTTTTAGCATGGAAGGAGAATTGGCCAAAATAAAAATTCCTATCCCACTTATAGAGTTGATGAATAGAGGCGGTTATCATTCACAGGTACTAAAAGAATTTGCCATTGAACCTGACATAGGCACCAAGGCCTTGACTATTGGATCAGTGACTCATTCAGACACTGTGAACCTTACTGACGATCATCCCAAACTCCTTTTCAGACCTGAAGTAGATGGTCGAGACGATACCGGTGATGTAGCTCCCTTTTACATCAGTTTGAACATACACGACTTGATATTGCATAACGCCATGCTGGATTTAGGTGTCTCACATAATTTGATGCCTAAAGAAGTAATGGAAAAACTGGGATTGGAGGTCACTAGGCCTTACAAAGATCTACACTCGTTTGACTCCAGCAAATTCAAATGTATTGGTTTGATTAAATATTTGTGCATCATCCTGGTTCAGATCCCTTCGAAAAGCATGGTAATGGACGTGGTGGTTGCAGACATCCCGCCTAAGTATGGAATGTTGCTATCCCGGTCTTGGGGAGCTAAGTTGAAAGGAACCCTACAGCTGGATATGTCTTACGCCACTATCTCAGTGTTTGGAAAACAGAGGAGGTTATACAGAGAAACACTGATGAAGTATATGGTCAGTATTCAAGAGAAACCTCATAATTACCCCCTTTACTTTGCTCATTCAGATTTAGATTCGTTCATCTTGTACAATGATGGTGATATGGAAGAGCAAGATACTCAGCTGATGGAAGATGTAGCTAGTCCATATGAAGGTCCAGAAAGTGGTGAGGCAGCAAAGATGAAAAATGTAATCACTGAAGATTTCCCCGCTGATTTCTGGAGTATGGATTTTGATGGAGCCATGAGCAAAGAAGGAGCAGGAGTTGGAGTTTGGTTGCATAATCATCGAAAAAGGTATTCAGAAAATCATTCCTACAAATTAAATTTCTAGTGCACTAACAACGTTGCCGAGTATGAAGCTTTAATGCTCGGTCTGAAGCTGTTGAAAAAAGTTGTTGCTAAGAAAATAATGGTAAGGGGTGACTCTGAATTAATAATTAAGCAAATTAAAGGTGAGTACGCTGCTAAACACCCGTGCCTTAGAGCCTACAAGAATGTTGTTCTTGATGCTTTGAAGTGTTTTAATGAGGTTGACTTGCAGGTAATGCCGAGAGGACAGAATATTCTAGCTGATGGATTGGATACGTCAGCAGCCTCCTGCAAGATCCCTTTCCGCCAAACTCGCCCATACACTGTCGAAGTGAAATGAAAACCGACGGTCCTTGATAATATCAGGTACTGGCAAGTGTTTGGAAATGACGATCAGATAGAGGAATTTCTGCAATGCAAGAACGATTTTGAATGTACAAACATAGATTTAGAAAATGAAGATGAGAATGTAAATAATTCTGAGTTTGAAATAGATAGTGTGAATACTGTAGATTCAGGAGTAGATACAGTAGATTCAGGAGAGTTAGGGGATGATGAAATGGATGCCGATGTTTTACAATTGAAAAACAATGTTTTACCTAGAGGGCTTGTTCCTTTAGAATATCTATTTGACAGTGACGATGTAGCTAAGAAACCAAAAATAGAAGCACATGGACAAGAGGTAGAGGACTGCAATATAGGGACTGAAGAGAAGCCTAGGATGGTCAAACTGTCCAAATCATTACCCCTAGAAAAAAATCTTAAATACATTGAGCTATTCAAAGAATATTAAGACGTTTTTGCCTAGGTCTATGAAGATTTGAAAGCCTATGACACTAGCATCACACAACACAGGATTCCCATAAAGGAAGACCAGAAACCATTTAGGCAGAAACTTAGGAGGATAAATCCCAAGTTGCTCCCCCTGATAGAAAAAGAGATCAAGAAAATGTACGATGCCAAGATCATAGTCCCACTACGTTTCTCTAAGTGGGTTTCTAATTTAGTCCCTACACGTAAGAAAACCGGGGAAATCAAACTCTGCATGGATTTCTGAAATCTGAACAAAGCATCCCTGAAGGATAATTACCCCTTGCCTAAAATGGATCACCTCCTGTAAAGAGTGGTCGGGTCCAGTTGAATTTCTCTGTTAGATGGTTTCTCGGGCTACAACCCCAGACGACCAAGAAAAAACCGCTTTCACCACACCATGGGGCACTTTCATGTATGTGAAGATGCCTTTTGGTTTGATGAACGCAGGAGCCACCTTCCAGAGGGAAATGGATATCGCCTTCGTATAAGAGTCAGGTAAGTTTATTGTCGTTTATCTAGATGATGTGACTATGTTTTCCCAATCTGATGATGAACACCTGTGGCACCTTAGACGAGTTTTCGAAAAGTGTAGGAGGTTCGGGATTTATTTAAATCCCAAGAAGTGTATTTTTGGGTTAGAAGAAGGCAAAATGCTGGGACACATCATCTCTAAAGAGGGAATCATAATTGAACCCATCATAATCGAGGCCATACTAAAGTTAGAACACCCAAGAAACCTCAAAGAACTATAGTCTTTTATAGGGAAAATTAACTTTCTTCGAAGATTCATTCCTAATCTGGCCAAGCTCCTCCGAAACATTACAAACATGATAAAAAAGGATGTAAAAATAAAATGGGACTCTGAGTCCAGACAATCCTTCGAACAAGTAAAACGAGCACTCATAGAAGCCCTAGTCTTGATCAGTCCCGACTTCACTAAAGATTTCTATCTTTTTTCTTTCACCTCTGAACATACTATAGCAATGGTATTACTACAGAAGAACAGTGAAGGGTATGAAAATCCCATAGATTTCTTCAGCAAAGCTCTAAGAGATGTTGCATTGAACTACAATATCATGGAGAAGCAAGATTTTGCTTTGGTAAAGGCTATAAAAGACTTCAGGGTCTATAATCTCCATTCCCACACCATAACTTATGTTCCAAACACAGTAGTAAAAGATATCTTGACACAAGACAACCCTGATGGGAGAAGGGGAAAATGGATTGCAGTTATTCTAGAATATGACATAGAGATTAAGCCCACAAAACTGATCAAAGGCCAAGGCCTTGCTAAACTGATGGTTGAATCTAACTTCCAGGCTCTTAACATTAATTTTCTAGATGTGGCAGATGAACAGGGTGAGATGGCGACTCCAAACATTAGAGAGGTATTTCTCAACTCTCCATGGTATGCAGACCTTATATTCATTTTACAAACTTTACAATCTCCCCCTGGTTTAACTAAGACTAAAGCTAGATTTTTAAAGTTGAAGGCATTGAAATTCTGTATTCTAGAAGGAAATTTGTATTGGAAAGACCCTGCAGGTATTCTTTTAAATTGTTTACTAAAAGATGAGGCTGATAAAGTGTTGCAGGAGTTTCATGCAGGAGAATGTGGTGGCCATTTGAACTGGAAGGTTACAGCCAACAAAATTCTCAGAGCTAGATTTTACTGGCCCACCCTGTTTGCAGATTGTTGGCAGCCAATCATTTTTTTTAATTGCTCTTAAAAAACGTTGCCTACACCATTTGTCTCGGTAATGAAAAATCATCGTCGCATTGTGCTTCTAGGCATTTTTTTCATCTTTCGACAATTGCAATTTGGTCTCGATTTGATTTTCACAACTGTAAGTGTGAAAATACCTTTTTCATCGTTTGGACTATAGTCGTCTTTTATCGATTTCTCCAAAAGACACTTGACCATTGGTTTATCACATGACTGCTAAAGATTTTCTCGAACTTTTATCCTTGAGCATACTCTCACCTTGATTGCGCATTTGGATATGTTT
>ML786058.1:466530-506254 GCA_009831015.1 Picea engelmannii | reverse complement strand
GGGGGGGGGGGGGGGGTCCGGAATGGGTATTAAAGAGCGTGCTCAGATCTATGGCTAGGAAACAAGCGCGCAGATCAATGGATCACAATGGATTTCAGACCCCCCTTGGTGTTCTGCTTTTAACCAAAGGGGGGGGGTGTAGAATGGATATTTCCCTTCGACGGGCCCTTGTTCATACGTGGCATCAGCCTATTGGTCCTCAAGTCCCATCCCACACATGCTATCTGACAGCCCTGTCACTCACGGGCTTCATCCTCCACTGCGTCCACTTGTCCCATTTGTTTCCGGGGTCGTGTCCCATCCCATAACTGATGTCAGTCCCTGCTGTCAGGCCTTTTCCCTTTCCACTCATGACCAGCCCCTTATGGCGACTTTCATTTCCCATCACCTCCAATCCCTAGCAGCCACGTCAGCCATTCGTATGTTTTGGCCACTGTCACCTGCTATATCACCCCCAAGTGGCTCGTTGTCCATTAATAACTGGATAACATACCCGTTGTCATGCTGACCATTTTCCCGCGTCCAACCAACCCCAGTTTTAAATAAAACTACCATTTTCCCTCTTCATTCACTATTCGTTCATCGCACCAAAAAAATTTACTCTTACGCCTCCATTTCTTTTCCGCCACCTTCATCTATAGTCAGTCTACCCCACTAACATCATGTTTATTGCAGGTACTATTGATGAAATGGTGTCAAAGCCAAGACAAGTGGAAGGAGAAGAGAATCCTTTTCTTCTTCCCCATGTCGACCTAGATAAAATTCCCTTGGTCGATAAAGATAGATTGATCGCAGATACCATATGCAACTTCAGCTTTTCAGATCTTCAGTCATGGCTACGAGAGGTGTTCCTGGACCAGAGCGATGAAATTGGACTCTGGGAGTCAAATTTTCCCTTGTATCTCTTTCCCCAGATTCATCATTTCCCCGAATTCACCCTCAAATGCCAAGCCCATTACATTCCTGACCAAAAGGCCATCGTCTCTTCATCTAGATACATCCTTTTCTTCATCACTCCCGAAGACATTGACCAGATGATGCAAATTCCCCATGCTGAATCTGCATCCCCATTTAATTTAGAAATCCTCACTGAGTTATATCAGAAAATGACTTTTCCTCAGAGAGCTCAGATATTCAATCTTTTCCTCCCCACTTCCGCTCAACTCCCTTCCACCAATCCCCCTTACCCTTCTTCCATGTTCTCCACCAAAGGAAATCAAATCATTTCTTCCCTTTGTGCCCTGCTTGGTTACTATTCTGACCAATGGGTAGATGAGCCAATCCTGGGTTTTCTGTCCATTTTCTCAAACGATGAAAATCCCACAACACAATTCGACTACAACACCTTCTTGGCCAATAATATTCACGAACAATTCATGAATTTTTCCACAGAGGGCACATTCAGATATTCTTCCATACTGGCATACATGTTCATTTACTTTCAAGCCAACAAATTCAGTTTCTCCATGCAGAAGATGGATGCAGACGGAAGACCCCAGCCAGTCACAGCATGGACTTCTCTTCTAAAGCGTAACTCTACTGAATACAACTTCAAAGCTTTCATTGATAAGTTTTAACACCCAGTGGTAAGCATGCTGAGTGGAAGGCCTGAGCCACGAATAAATGAAGAGGTCCAAAGAATTCTACATCTCTCGGACAATGCAAAGACAGGAGACTGGCTGTTGTATCAGAATCACATCGAGATCAGAGTTTACGGGTGCGAATTGGCACCCTACAAGCTGCCCAAATATGTACCGGTAAGAAATTTTTCATTAGAATATATTAGGCGGATAATGAATTCAGATGACATTCATTTTGTTTCCCTGAAGAAGAAGCAGCAATTGCGAATCAAGGGGCAGATTGGTTTTTTCATCTGTAATAGTCGAGGCGCAGGGGAAGAAGCGGATAGAATGTTGAAGGAGATGAAATTCTATACAAGTTTCACCTGGCACTATGATCCATGCGGGATCATTTCAGAAATAAAGGTGAAAACTAAGAATGTCCCGTATGCTCATGAGTCCAAGCCAGAGATCGAGAAATTTGCAAATCAGACAGTATGGGTGCCTGACACTTTGATGGATGTGGAACAACAAGCTGAAGTGGAACATCAGGTGCCCTCGATGAGTGTGCCACCCACTACCACACCTCAGGTCCCCAAGGAGAAGAGGACCCGATAGGAGTCGTCTCCTCCTGTAACAGAGGTGTCATCAGAGGAGTTCCAGATGCACACCAAGAGGCCAAAGACAGTTTAAACACTTGGCGCGACAGTAGAACAAGAAGTCCCACCTACCACAGTTGCTACCATAGGGGTCAAGCCAGTCATTCTACCTTTCGGTTTGAGCCAGCATAAGGCAATCACAATAGAAATACCAAAGAAATCCACAGATTCTCCCCTGGATACTCACCCAAGCAAAACTGGGCCCAAGTTGCGCATTTTCGAAAAATATGAATTAATCAAGAAGAAGAACCAGACCCTCACTAGCAGTACTTATGCTCAGTTTTGGAAGTAGTCTTCCACAGCTCAGCATAGGCTTCTTTCGGCATTTGACACAGAAAAGGGTAGGATGCATATGGCTTACCTCCAAGCACAGGTGCTGGATCCCAAGGTGATATCAGACTATAAAAGGGCCACCTTCGAGTTCCAGGTGAAGGACGTGCATCCAATAGATCATATGGATCTGCACAAACAAACACCTTGGCACACGCTTCAGCTTCTACAGCTAAATTTCAGGTATCATTGAACAACGTGCAGACACAATTCCAGCTGGAGAAAATATCATCTTTCGCAAAAGACAATAGAATCAAGACGTTGGAGGAGCTGGTCCTCAAGATCAATTATGACCCTGCAAACGTCAAGGTTGCAGAAGAGATGATAAAAAATAAAAATGCTGACATCTCATCCTTAAAAAAATAGTTGAATCTCCCACCCACTGAGGACTCACAGGCAAAGGCGATAGCAGAGAAGGAAGGTCAGAAGGATGAGATGCTAAAGTTACTCATGGAGCAAAATGCTCAGCTCAAAGAAATGGAGGCTGAGATGGAAAGATTACTGAAAGAGAAAGAGAAGATGAAACCAATGGAAGTCATTCCATTGAGTGCTATTCCTATCTCAGGAGAAAGCACAGCAACAGTGACAGCAATCCCCTCTGCAACACCAGTGTCAATACCAGAAGGAACAACAGACCTTTCCAAGTCCATGGAGAAAATGAACCTGCAAGAGACATAAATCAGCATGCTTAAGAAAGAAGTGGAGAACCTCCAAGAGCTCAAACATTCCTTTCAGATAAGCCTATCCAAAGAAAAGTAGATAATAGAGCATCTCAGGAAAGAGTTACAGCAGCTCCAAAAGCAAACAATGGCAGGGAAGACTTTGGCTGAGGTCAAAGAGATTGTATGGATAGACATCACCAAGTCCATCAATGAAATCTGGCCAATGATTCAAATCATGTTTGAACAAAATGAGTTTCTCCAAAGGAGCAAACAGGCTGTTGAGAAAATCAGAGGGGAGCTAGGAGACATGCCAACACAAGAAAATGAGATCATCAGGTTCCTGAATTCCAAGACCAGAGAGGAACTGGAAGAATTAAAGATTAAGGACAGAACATAAACTATACTTGAAGTAAAAAGGGTTTTAACCAAGAGAATTCTAATGCTTCAGCTTGAGGAAAAGGTTCAATTCATGGATCAAGGAGTATAGAAGTTTTTCAATAAGATAGACGTTCTCCAAAAGAAAGGCCTACCTGGTCTGAAGGTCATTAATGAAAAACTAATGACACTCCCTGATTACAAGAAGAGGTTGACTGAAGTGTCTAAGGACAGTTCCAAGTTTGCAGGGATACAAGGGAGCATCACAGGCAAAGCATTCATGGATGCTCTATAGTTGGATATTAGTATCCAACACGAGATTAAACACATATTCATCATTTAGCCTACATTTGCTAAGTATACAAACATGGATGAAGTGTATCGGAGATTACTTAAAGTCACTGTGACAAGTCATATCAAATGGGAAGAACTTTGTGATCTATTAGATTAGAAGATGAGCTATCACAATCCAGTCACCCGTCTAGTTAGAAGAGGTTGCAAAGGCACCTCGCCAACGGCCTACCCCAGAAATTCCGCATACAGTTGTATCGAGTCATCAAGTAGTTTTGATTAGTTAAATTAGTTAGACTCAAAATAGAATGAGCACGTCCTGATCAGTTATGGCATGAATGTTTGTATTTTGAATTATAAATACTTCATCTTTCAAAGTATTGAGGGTTGTTGATTCGCACACCCTATTGCTATCAAACTGTACTATTTTTGAAGAGATCTGCCATTAATAAAAAAGAGGCACTTTTACAGGATTGTTGTGTATGTTCACTGGTGATGTTGATTTTCTAAGTTGAATGTTTTTCTTTCTTTGTAATCATTTTGTTTTCTGGAGCTAATCTTTATGAATAGCGTAATGTTGCAGGATTTATCTTTGATACCCTATTTCTGATTCTAAAGATTTTAATGTTTATCTTCTAATATCTTTAATTAAGAAATTCTTAACTGCTTGTTAGTTGAAGTTATTTTTCTTATCTTTTCTTTTGTCCATCATTTTAAATTACTAAAGATCTAGTGAGTGTATTATCTCGCCCTATGAAGGTCTTCTTTGGCATTTCTGGTTGTATCTAATATCTGATTAAACACAGACCCCATAGCCCAATGGATGTGTAGACCGTCTCAACCAATTTCAAAAACTCTTTGACAACAAAACCAACAGTTTCTTTACCTAGCCTAATACCTAAAATTAAAAAACAAAGCTAAATCATATAGAGATTCCCCTCTCTAAAGCTGGAAGGGATAGATCCCAGCTTTAAAAGCGGTTGGATAAGGTTACCTTTGTAGATTTCTTCTCTTTCAACCTCTAGGAAATTTACCAAGTGCTAATAGATGCAACAAGATAATTTCATCCTATTTAAATCTCTAGAATGACTTTGAACAATTTCATTATGTGCACAAGTTTGAATACCATAGCATTCGAAGAATAAAATCAAGCGCTTGAGACTTTGTTGATCCTTAGATTATCAAAACCAGGTTAAACAAGCTGCAAACGTATGTGTTCAAGTTTTTCAATTTGGCAATCATGATTTATATATGCATCTGATATCTTACACGGTCTATAACTATGTTCTAGCTGTAGGTAAAATGTTACCAAGAAATACAACCAACAAATGCTCATCGAGAGAACCCAAACTAAAGGAAGCTAGAAAAGATGGTATAACCAACTTTCAAGAAGACACCCTTATGGCTCTAGCAACCTACAAGGATGTGGAGAGGTGGTATGAAAAGTCTCATCAAGCGATGGAAAGGATAGATTACGTTAGCACAGTTCAAAAGGGCCAAGACACCGAAGAGCATGACATTTAGGTGATAAGAGATAACAATATCGATCAGATCAGGAAAGAGGTCGAATACTAGGTGAAAATCGACTAGGAGCCATAGCAGGAGATTCAGGAGAAGTTGGCCCATTGCAAAAATAGCAGGGAAAATATTAATCGGGAGATGAAAGGCATCAGCCTCCCAGAATTTGTCACACCTGAGGACTTTATCGACTTGCATGACATATTCAAGCAACATGCATAACAATACTTGACATGGACTACAAAGATAACAAAGGTGGAGAGCAAGGCACCAGGTCAAGTAGGGAAGTTCATGGAGCATCTGATTAAGGCTCAAGAAGTGTTGCAATAGTTAAGTGTTAAAATAATCAAGTACAGAGCATAGGCAGTAGAAGTGAAAGCAATTATTTTAGCCCTGAAGGGCCATCACAAGTTCCCATATGCCAATACATGCAAGGAACTCTTCGTCAAGTAGTCGGAGTATGAGAAGAGTCATCCACTTTAGTAAAACTATTTGATGATTCTTAGAAGACAGAGAGATGAAAGCGCCATGTGGTGATATTTTGTTTTACTTAGCTTGCACTTTAAATAGCTATTTTTAGTTAATGTTTCATTATAAATAAGAGGATTGACCTTTTAGCAAAGGTCGATGGTTTTTGCAAAGATCCTCATTTTTGGAATTGTAAAGAACTATTTATGAAATACCTTAATTGAGAAGTCTTGTTTAGGACTGGAGACAAACTTCTGTTTTTCATCAAAGGCATGTGTGATTGGATTTGAGGAGGAATTACTTCCAACTTTATTTCATGAATGGATGTTGTAATTAGTAAGAGTTTCTGAATCTATTGATAAGTTAGTTGTTTCAATATTTTTTGTATTTCTTGTCTCTAATGATGAAAGAAAATCATCGTGTTAATGTGTGATTAATGCTAGAGCTAAGGAAACTATTTTTCTTGCCATCATTTTATTACATGTATGTTTTATTTCAATAATTGTATCTCAGTCAATAATTGAAATACTAGAAAGTCAATGTATTAGTACTAGTCTTGTCACAGGTGTGAATATATTTTCCTGCATGCTTGAGCACAAGGGTTATCCCAAGCTCAACCTTCTTCAATAGTTAAGAACCCCCCTTTTACCAGTTGGTTTAGACCAGTACACATATTTTAATCAGACTTATCTAATAAGAGAAAAGACAAAAAGAGAACACTTAAAATGAAGGAGGAACTTTCATAAGAAGATATCTTGTTAATCACTATGTAAAACCCATCGATTATTTGGCCAGATTGAAAGATCAGGATAACCATTCCACTATCAAATGTTGCAGAGTCTAATTGGGCCTTCATGGCGGGTTTGGTTCCTGTTGTTGAGTTAAAGGGATTTAGGACTCCTCAACACAATTGGCACTAGAAGGAGGACCTGAATGAATGAATGGATACAAATATTTCTCATATAATATTTCACATAGCCTACATATTCAAAATAACCCACATGCATGGATAGTCATTCCCAAGACATCCCACATGCATGGATAGTCATTCCCAAGACAACCCACACACACACTGAGTACTCCTGAAATGAGTAACTCACCCCAGCAAGAGGAAGAACATTTATTCCCTGAAATACCTTACTCTCTTCCTCATGAGGAGTTGAACTAGTTCAGAAGAATCACAAGATCTTATGCCTGAAAAATTGGATCATTACCCTTAGCTCTACGACTTCCTCTTAGAAAACAAGTAAGAAGACCAGTGGTTGACACCCCCGACCAATTTTTTTTCACATAGTAGAAGACCTGATAGATTTTTCCCTCACCAAGATTAAACATCCCCTTAATCTGATCCCCCAAAACACTAGCTAGTAACTACTCTGAGCACGACGATTTTGAATATGATGAGGAAAGGTTTAACTAGCATCACACAACTTTGGAGTCAGAAAACATGGAGGATAACAATGATCATAATTAAGAAAGGGGAAACCCACCTCAAAAAAATCAACCTTGGTTGGCCAGATATTCCCTTGAAATCCAGGGATGGGTACATCCTCCCTCGACATCTAAAAAATTTACTACCCAAATTTGACCCTAAAACATCTGGATTGCCTGAAGACCACATTAAAAATTTCATACTAGCTATTAGACTGATAAACGTCCAACATGAGGATGTAGTATGTAGGATGTTTCACTATACCTTTGATAATTCAGCCTCAACGTGGTATTTTAACTTTCTTGTAGGATCGATAACTAGTTGGACGAAGTTTCAAAAGGATTTTTTAGATAAATTTGCAGAAGAAACCACTACAAGGGCTTTAATGGATGAAATTTTCTCCACCACCATGAGTTCAAAAGAAAAGGTTAAAGACTTCAATCAATGATTTACCACTATCCTGAACAACTTTCAACCCAAATCTAAACCCACTCAGGAGTTGCAAATTAAAGTATATGCTAATGCTCTCCCTACTTTTATTTCCATGTTTGTAAAAAGGGTTGCCAAGCATACCCCAGCTGAAAATTTTGAGGAACAAAAACAATTGAATTCCAAATGAATGGATGTAAAGAGGGCTAGGTCTCACTAGTTAAAAAGGAATCTCAACCTCCACCCAGGAGAGGACTCTTGTTGACTAGATCCCCAGGGTAACAAACAAAACTAGGTCCCAAAAAGGGAAGCAGAGACATAGAATACCTACAATGAATGATAAAAAAAATTGTCAAATGAAATCATAGACATGAAAAGAAGTGTAGGGTAAGGAAACCAAGGCCAAAGGCATTATAAACCCTTTTTTAAGAGAACCCTATTGTTCAAAGAAATTGAACCTCCCCCAACCAGCTTAAACATCGACATGGGAAATGTAGCATCCGACTCTTTTTATACCTATCATCAAGAGAAACATTCTGAAAGAAACTATCCACAATGTGTGCATGCCATGAATTTGATGGCCAATCGATTCCTAGATAAAATTTCCCTTACCGAACAATCAAGCCGCTCAGCAGTGAATATTTGACCATGTTGTTGTGGGATCCTGACTTTCCAATTCCTTTCAATGATATATTTGAAGTTTAAGAACCACCCGCTGAGGTTTTGGATGTGCAAACATGAATTAGGGGTCAATTGGTCTCAAATGACCTTACCATTTCCCAAACCTCGAGTGGAAAAAAAACAATCAAAAACCTGAAAGACCCTTTTATCTCCCAAATAAATACTATAAACATCCATAAGCGAGAATCACCCAAGCTAGAATACAACATAGTAGAGTATTTAAAAATTTTGGAAGAAAATGTATCGGTCATGGACATGTGTAGAATTCCCCAGCAAAAGAACTTTCTATTATAAGCCTTGAATTCAATAGAAACCCCTATAACAAGAACTAACCAAGAGGAGAATCCATCTCCCAGATATCTAAGAAATAAACTAAATTTGAACGCTTTCTCTGTAGATAAAAAAGGAAATCCTTTTGTACCATCATTGCTTTTAACATTTTAAGTCTTCAACAGAAACCTCCATAATTGTTTAGTCAATTCAAAGGCATCCTCTAATGTCGTGCCATTATCTATCTGCAAGACATTAAACACAGTCCCTCTCAAAAGTGATAAACATGTTATACAAATAGACATAAATCAGGTGAAAGTCATTGGAGAACTCAAGGATGTCATGATCAGAATGACTACATACTTGAAATGTTTCCAAGTGATTGACATCATTGTAGTGGATATACTAGAAGCTTATGGACTTCTACTTAGTCGATATTGGTCCAAGAAGTTGAATAGATACTTTAGCATGGATTGGGATCACCTCTGGTTTCCATTAAAGGGACACACAAACATGATTAGGATCGATAGGGAAAGGTACCTCAAACATATTGTCACCGATTTAGAAGCCTTCAACGAACCCTTGTCGGTAGATTCCTCCATTCTAGGAAACTACTCCTGCGATTCTGATTTCAACAATTTCTCCCCTCTCTCATCTGATGTGCCTCTTACTCAAAAATCTGAAATGAATTTTCAATAAAATATACCGATAATGACAGAAGAAACCCTCTTTTGTCAAGAAATTTTGTTGGAAACCACGGGAAAAATAGGTGGAGAGGAGGAAGTTAGTATGCAAGGAGAAGATTATGATTTTCACTCACAAGTTTGGACCCTATACTTTGATGGGTCTAAATTGCAAGAATTGTCAGGAGCAGGATGTATCCTCATTTATCCAAAGGGGAAACAAAATTTCATGTACTGCAAATTGGAATTTGAATGCACTAATAATACTTTCGAGTATGAATCTTTAGTGAAAGGACTAAAGAAATCCATAGACTTAAACGTTAAAGAACTAAAGGTTTTCAGGGACTCTGAAATTATCATTAGGCAAGTAAATAATATTGTACATTGCAACTCTCCCCACCTGAGAAATTACCAACAGGAAGTTCACAGGCTGATATAAAATTTTGAGGCCTTCAATATAATAGTGATTCCCAGGAAAAAGAATACTCTTTTTGATCCATGGATACTGTTGCCTTGAGGCTATCCCCTTTAGAATACTATGAATCCTCCTGGTTCACTGTGTAACTTCTCTACAAACCATTAGTGCCCAAAAATATTTCTAATTGGAAGGTATTTGAAAGAGATGAAAAATCATAAACTTCATAACCAATCAGGAAAATTTTAAAGACCTATCTATTGACGATCAATTTTTCCAAGAGAAACTAGTAGAAACCAACTCCCATGAACAAAGAGGTGAAACAAATCACTCTAGTAACAAACAAAATCCTCACACGATATTGAAAGGGGTAGCCAATTTGGAGAACCTCTTTGACTTAAGGGAAAGATTCAAAGGGTCAACAAAAACAAAGACAAGGAGCTTATGCCCCATGTATGAGACTATAAATCTAGGAACCCCTGAAAACCCTAAGAATATAAATCTATGCAAGACAGTATCTAAAGAACAAATGAAAGCCTATCTCAAACTTTTCAGAGAATATCAAGATGTTTTTGCATGGTCCTACCGAGATCTGAAAAATTATGACACTCACATTATCCAACACACAATCCCATTAAAACCTGGAGTAAAACCCTTCCAATAGAAGCTCTGGAAGTACCACCCATCCCTAGAAACCCTCATGTGTCAGGTGATAAAGAAATTACTAGATGCTAAAATTATCTTTTAGGTTAGACACTATGCTTGGGTAGAAAATTTGGTTCCTATCAAGTTAAAGTCTGGGGAAATCTACATGTGTGTGGATTTCAAAAGCCTCAATAGAGCATCAGAAAAGGATAACTACCCAATCCCACCAATGGAACAACTCTTACAGACCATGTCTTGTTCTGAAATTTTCTCCATGTTAGACGGATTTTCAAGTTACAACCAGGTTTTATTTTCAGAGGAAGATTGCTTGAAAACTACCTTCTGAACCAAGTGGGGAACCTTTTCTTATAAATGCATGTCCTTTGGGTTAATTAATGCAAGGGAAAACTTCCAGAGGGCCATGGATGTAGATTTTCAGGGATTGATCAACAAGTGTGTGTTAGTATATTTGGACAATGTGACTGTGTATTCAAAGAATAGAGAGGATCACATCCAACATCTCACCTAGATTTTTGAAAAGTGTAGAAAATACGGTATATATTTAAACCCTAAAAAATTTATCTTTGGTGTCGATGAAGGAACATTACTAGGCCATATTCTATCTCAAGTAGGAATTCACATAGACCCAGAATGAATTAACGCAATAGCTCAGCTTCCCTTACCCCCCAAAAAAGGCTATGCAATCCTTCTTTGGGAAAATCAACTTTCTGAGGAAGATCACCCCCGATTTCCCTGAAAATATCAAACCCTTACAAAAAATGATCTAAAAATATGTTGAATCTAAGTGGGATGACGAATGAAAAAGTGCTTTCAACAATATTAAGATTGCAATATCTCAAGATCGAGTGTTGTGAAGTCCCAAATTTAGCAAATATTTTTTCCTCTATACTTTGTCCTCCGACAAATATTTAGTTTTAGTATTAACTTAGAAGGATGATGACAACAATGAGGCCCTAGTCTCATTTATGAGCACTAATATCCAAGGGGCCAAACTAAATTACCCTATTATAGAAAAACATGCTTATGCGGTATACAAAGAAGTAAAACATTTCAGATCTTACATCCTAAAAAACCACACCAAAGTCATTGTGCCTCATCATGTAGTCTGATCCCTATTCACTCAACAAGAGATGGGGGAAAGAAGAGGAAATTGGATGGAAGTTGTCCAATAATTTGATCTAGATATAAAACGTGCCAAGTTGGTTAAGGGATAGGGATTGTGTAAACTGGTCATTGAATCCCAAGACCAAGTAAATGAAGACTCTGGGTGGGAGAATGAATTAGCATTATGGTGTAGTGAAGCTTTATATGTTCCTCCAGGGTAGGAGTCTTGGTATGGAAAACTAACCTATCTCATGCATCATGGGACATGCTCAGAAAACCTAAACCCTAAGAAAAGGAGAGTTGTTAGACTAAAATCATCACATTATCACCTCATAAATTCGGTGCTCTTCTACATAAATTATGATGGGGTACTTTTGAGATGTCTTGAACGTGAAGATCCAGACAAGGTTCTGAACGAGATCCATGATGGTCCCACAAGTGGACACTTTGTAGGGAATACCACCACTCACATGATACTTAGAGCCAACTATTACTAGCCTACTTTGTTTAGGGATGCTCATACATACACTAGAAACTGTAAAACTTGTCAAATGAGCATGGGGAGGGAAAAGAGAGTAGTTGTACCACTCCAACCGGTGCCATATATAGACCATTTTAGCAATGGGGGTTATATGTCATAGGATATATTACCCAATTTCTTCAAAACAACATAGATACATACTGTCTTCTATGGACTATTTCACGAAATGGGTAGAGGCCATCCCTCTGACTCATATAAATAAAAAGGTGGTAATTAAATTCATATAATAACAGCTAATCACAAGGTTTGGTATACCTTCCATTCTTGTGTTTTATAATTCCTCTTACTTTTCTTCCACCCTGATAACATATTTTTCTCTAGATAAATGAATCACAATCAGATACTCTGCAGACTACTATCCACAGGGGAATGGAGTGGTAGAATCAACCAATAAGAACCTAGTGAGGATATTGAAGAAAACAGTTGCAGACAATTAGATGAATTGGAATAATTTACTTAATAATGTCTTATGGGTCGATAGAGTAACACCCAAGGAAGATATACGAAACTCCACATACTTTCTGGTATATGGAAAAGAATCCATGCTCTCGAACGGGCTATATATTTCATCCCTTCATCTTGCTCAGGGATCTAGAGGAAAACCCTCATCAATTATTCAACAGAGAATTGATACCCTTCTAATGCTAGCAGAAGAAAGGGAGAAATAAAAATCAAATTTTGGCGCTCATAGAAAAATAGTTAAAAGGTGGTTTGATGATCATAAGGCCAGAGAGAAAATTTTTGAAGTAGGAGACTTAGTCCTAAAATGGGATAGGGAAAATGAACCAAAGGGAAAACATTCGAAGTTTTAGAATCTATGGATTGGACCTTTCCAGGTAGCCGAGAAAATTGGGGCTGTAATGTATGAGTTTCAAAATATGAGGGAGGGAATCGACGCACTCTCGGGGAATTGTCAGGCCCTAAAACAATACTTTTGTTAAAAAAAAAAAAAAAAGTGTTTTCATGTTATTTTATTTTGTAGGTGTTAGGTAGGCTGAATGCCGAGTCCTTTATTTAATTTTTCATTTGTGTGGTATTCTTTTGCAATAAATTTGTGTCATGCAAGGCATTTGTTGACCTTAATCAATACAATGTAGAAAACTATGTTCTTGACTCATGCTTCCATGCAACACAAAAAATGTTGAGCAAACTATAGTTTTATTAAAAGAGTTTTATATCTAATCATTGTGAACAAATAACCTTGGAAAATGATGAAGTGTATGCCTAGTGGTATGGTAAAACCTAAAGGGAAATAGTGTAAGTTGGAAAGGACCACATGTACCTCAAGACAGAGATGTAAAAAATTTCAGCTTAACCATCTCATCTTATAGATAATAGACGTCTTCCTCTCCTACTCGCTCATGGAATCTTTGCCAAAAATAAATCAATTATATCAAATGAGCATGAAGTAGGAGAGGGTATGAAGATAACTCCATCGGGGATATGGACACTCGCTGGAAGTGGAGCAAGGTATGTGACATTGATGTGACTCCACCAGGGCTATGGATGCTCATTGGCAGTGGAGGGACACCACAACAAATGAATGATGATAACTAAAAGGCCTGGTGCCAGTATATGCTTTACTCAGTTCTTGTCAAAAGGGAGTGTGGGTCATGGTCAAAAGGAATGAAGGTGGAATAAAGGTTCAAACCACATAGGCAGGACCATATTCATGAACCATGGGAATTTTTAAACACAAGGATAAAATAGACTCTGATAAAAACAAAACCAATTAGGTTCTTAACCATCTTTTGCATCAGCGAAGCCCGGGGAAGGAACATATATTATTCTTTTGCCCAGTAAGTCGCCATTTGTTCAGCACTCAACACACCCTAAAAGACTTATGAAATTTTATCACTTTTTGGGTACTTTTGAGCACTCAACACACCCTAAAAATTCTATGTCCATTTTCTACTTTTTGGGTACCACTTGATCCTATGCATTGTCTATTTCCACTTCAGGATGAAACTGCCGCCTGCGCTTATCTTTTTATTCTTTCACATTTGAATTTTTTAAATCTTGATTGAACATATAAAGAATCATCTTAACTTTAAATGGGATTTAACAACTACTTAAGGAATTAGAATTCTAAAGCTTCCCCCAACACGCTTAGGAAATTTGACATCGGGAAAGAATGAAAAAGTGACGAAAAATCACTTGCGAATTTCAAAATAGCCAAGTGTCTATATTCATCAGCATCGGCGGATGAAAGTTTCTCTTGTCTACGATTAGGATTTAGCAGGAATATCACTGAATATTGATCCATTCGTCTTCGACAGAAACTCAAAAGAGTAAGCATAGTGCAAGGAGAGGAGTGGTATCGCCGACTGCCAATTGCCAAAACATTTTCGGCGATGGAAGGTTACAAAAATGATAACCCTCTAGGAAGCTATGCACTAGAGATTTCCCTGACCACCGATCCCCGATATTGTCAGTGTCAGAAGTATTTATCAGGAGGATAGCAATGGAAGTATGTACAAATATAGTAGTCGATCCCCAATCTGTCCACCAGAAAGACACGACGTGATGAGACATTTTAAACCTTAGATCTGTTAGGTACGATGCATTTAAAATGTTATCAAATTCGTGGATCATGCATTAGTTGCTAATTCATGTGCAAATCAAAAGAGATTGTTTAATCCTGTCGATGCAATGCATCTTCCTCTATGCTTCCACCATCAACCAGTTAGAATTTATTCGTAGAGATCCGACGGTAGTTTATTTTGAATTGCATTCATTACTCGTATTAACTGATTGATATGACTGATAGGATCTCTCTAGTTATATTCCTTTGAGTCATTGTGTATGGTCATATTCTGCGTGGCAAGGAATTCAGAATACACAAAAGAGCAAGGATAACAATTCGGAGAAGGCGTCCAAAGTTCAGTGAGTATTAAACAATAATATTAGCAAGAATTACAGGTAAGTATCTTCTTATTATGTTTTATGCTTCATTTTGATATTTTCCCACCCAATGCTGCTATGTACACATGTTTAAAGGGTTATTTTAATTGCAAGAACAATGCCTCCAAAGAAAATCTCCACCAGAAAATATCCAAGAGCACCAAAGATGCAAGAACCAGAAGCATGAGAGAGCTCCCCCCCAGTGTCTACAAGGCAATTAGAATTCACTCTTTTGTTGGGGAAAAACACCCTACGGACTAGCAAATAGAGTTTAGAATTTGCATGTAGATATGATCGAAGAGAAATTACTTTCTACCTTCATCCCTAGATTTAAATCCCCTTTTCTTAGTAAATGCATGGAAAGATCAACCTACCTCATTATCGGCGTTTGATGTCGATCCTCCATTGTGCTTGATTACTTGTTCGCAATGCTCCTTCCAAAGCTGACCTACATTCAAGATGAGCAACAACTATGCATGCATACTACTTATATACTAACGGGTTAGAAATCAAACATAAACTAATCAAACCATAAAACGTTCGTGAATTGGGACAAGAAAAGCATTCTCTTTATTACTTAAAATGAGTCAACTTACAAAATTTGAGACTGGCCACCACTCCTTGAACTTGATCCTGGGCTCCTCTTCTTCTGTCTTTCAACTGCTTTTCTTTAAATCTCCTTTGGCATTAGGAAAGGCTAAAGGTTTGGGACAATGGAATACGTAAATGGGCAGAGTTTCTTTGATATATTTTCCCTTTTTCAAATGGTACCCCTACCCCTTCTTTTATAGGCTAGAAGGAGCTAGGTATTTCGATGAACCCTCAGCCATGCATGGCTGGGAGTTTCAGTTAACTCACCCATAGCTTTTTGTTCTGTCGGCAACTTTCCTTTTTTCATGCTTTTGTCAGTCCACGCAGGTTGTTTTGGGTCAACTAGCATGTACACGTGTGTAGTAGTGAGTTAGGGTGCGTGGGCCTTTACCCAAGAGGATTTTCAAGAAGTTGTTCAGCAATGTTTTTGGCAAAGAAAGGATATGAGTTGGCCTGATGCCAGGTAAGCATGTGTGGTGCAATTTAGGGTTATAATAGATGCCCCCTAATGTGTGAGGTCAGAAGATCATCTGATGGATGAAATACATTACCAATCTTTATTGATGTGCCGAATGATTGAGCCCAAGGATCAGGAACCAGGAGGTGCCATCTGTAAAATAACAAATGTCTCACCGAGGCAGGCATACCCATGCTTAGGATAAAATAGAACCATGGCTATCAATAAAATACACTATATATCCATGTCAAATAACTATAAAGAGTAGCCATGAACAATACACAATGGATCTACATCTCGAAATCAGAAAAATATACATATAGAGTATCCATCTTCCATAAGCTGATTCGGCCTGATGGCTGGAGATGAGATTTTCAGAGCTCGAGCAAAAACTTCAAAATCTTCCAAAACACAAGTAGGAGTGTAATATGAGTGTACTAATGCACTACCCAGAGGTCTTTGACTTCTCATCGGTCATGGACTTGATAATCTTGATGATCGGACTGAAGGCTTCAGTGATTTCGAACAAATACTTGATTGGACGTTCAGGATGGTTGGGTATGCGGACAAGAGACATATTGCAGAGGGGCTTACTCAGGCTTAGTGACAAACTTCCCTTGGAAAACAACATGACAAGTGATGAGACTCAGGTAGCATATATGTTAATCATAAGTCTACAAAGAAGGAGGCAATGCAAACTCTCCATATGTTTGGAAGAATAACCAAACGGTGGAGGACACAACTCTATATAGCGAGAAAATATTCCTAAGGTCATACTACATCCCATAGTCTGATGAACAAATGGACAGATGTGCTTTATCCAAGGGTGACTCATTATGCTGCCAATAAAGAAAATACTTTTCCCTTCCTCTTTTTGGGGTATATTTGATTTTTTTGTTCTTTTCGATAATTTTGGAAAAAGAATAAAGGAATATTACATTACAATGGAGGAATGAGTATTGCAAACATACAAGCTCAAGGCACAAGGACAAGACTGATGTTCTAGTAAAATGATACTCGGGAAAATTCCTCTGGTGGCCAAAGGTGTTAAAATGTAGAATCAAATTGTCACAAGGCTGGTGGATAAGGTATGCAAATGTGGTTGATAAAAAACACAATGGTAACATCCTTCGATGTAAGTTTAATGAGCCCAAAGAAGGTAAGATCGGTGGTTTTTCATATTTAGAGAGTCTGAAAAAACATAAAAGGAGACTCCATTGGGGTACCATTTTCAAAGATAGTCTAGTCGATTCGAAAAAGGGGTAAACTAGCACCGATTAGATATCGATTCAAAACCATTTTAACAAGTGTGACAAGGACAAGATCACTCGACCATTTTTTCACTTTTAAGGAGTCTAGAAAAATATTAAATATGGACTCCATCAGGAATATTCTTCTGGACCAATTTAATGAGTGTGAAAGAATAAGGTCACTCAACGATATTTTCAATTTTAGGAAGTCTGAAAAGAGCTTAACTATGGACTCCGTGGGGGTTTCTTTTTTGTAAATTTAGTCCCTCAGGCCCGAAAAAGAGATAAAATTATACCTAAGAGTACTCTTCTAAAGAACAAAAGTTCCATAGAGTATACCTTTGTTTGTATAGTTGACCGTCCAGACCGAAAAAGGGGTAAACTACTGCCGGACATACGTGAATTCAAATTTCAGTTTAATGACCATGAAAGGCCACAAGATCGCTCGACAATATTTTCATGTTTAGAGGGTCTGAAAAGGGCTTAAAAGAAGACCCATTTAAGGAACGTTCTTCTGGACCAATTTAACGAGTGTGAAGAAACAAGGTCACTTGGCAATCTTTTCATCATTAAGGAGTCTGAAAAGGGCTTAAAGAAGACTCCATTATGGTTACTTTTCTCAGTTAATCCGGATGAGATCGAAAATCATAAGTGAAGTCTCACCAAATGTTGCTTTTGGATCTCAAAGCGATATTGAAAAATAATAAAGTTAGATCATGATAGACTCTTTGTGGGTCGATGCCTGACATCTCTTTGGGGGAGTTGTATGCTCCAATGAAAACATTGATTATGACACTAGGGGTTCTAGAGATATTGATAGGTATCATTTCAACAATGGTTTCCATATTACCCTCAGCATAGATCTTGTGTGTAGATAAGGGATTAGTATGACAAGACCTATCTCCAGTCATAGTCACGGTGAATTCTCCTGCTTCGATTTGGCTTAACTCTAGGAGGAAATATGATCTGTGATGAAGATATTCCCAAGGTTTGTCTAGACTATTCATTGCTTTGATTAATGCTTCGTCAGAAGGTAAGACTAAGTCTAAAAAATTGACATTAGCGAGAGAACCCTGATCCCAAATAGGCTCTAGAAGTGGATCTAACTCTTGTGCAGAAGTCGGATCAGTGTTAGCTGAAGCTTGCTGGACTAAAGAGTATGCTACTTCAGCGGCATCCAAGGGCATGGACATGTCAGGGTGCCCTGTCTCATCCATCATGGCTGATGGGGAAGGAAGAATCCATGGATCCTCGAAGTATGTCATGCAAAATGACAAAACTTGAAAAATCTCAACCTTATGGTTTTTAGATATAAATTTGATATCGCCCTACAAAGGTGGGTAATTGAAGGTACCCATCAAAGATGGGCACAAACCAAATCTTACGTTGATGACACCTAGTTGAGGATTATAAATCATCGGGACTGTGGATGCCCCCAAAGCTGGGTCAGGTCTAGAGAAATATAATTGATCGATGGTCACTATCCAACCCTTGTGTGGAAACAACAAGACCCAGAAAACTGTAGCAACCACAGCTTGCATAGCATAAGTCCAAATCCATCCTAACAAGAGGTTATAGTCGAGGGGATCATCGAATACCTCTACTTCGACACACACAACCTTCCCTCCTAACTGCACGGGGAAAGAAGGAATGATTCCATGTGGTCGAAATGAACAACCGTCAAAAGCATTGAGGAGAGTAGGTGATGGAGACAAAATAGGTTGGCCAATGGCCTTCCAACATGCCAATGACATAATGCATGTCGAGGCACCCTCGTCGACCATCGTGCAGAAGATATTCCGTGTAAAAATTTTCATGGGGTAAGCCACTACTATCTGAAATGCTACATGGTAAGGAAGATGAGGTTTTAAGTTAGTTTTATCTAACATGATGTTACCCATATTACAAGTCTCAATAGAGCCCAAAGTGGTTAACAAGGCTTTCCTTTGAGCAGGGAAGCTTTGAAAGACCTCCAAAGCAGACATCGCACAAGGGGTTTGTGATAAATATTCCACCACAGAGTAGTTCTAGGTGGCCCTTGTGTTTCGGTTATGAGAATCTTTTTTAAATGCACCTTTTGGAATGCGTGTCATTATTTCTCCCAGCATCTTCTCAATTTGTAGAGGAAGAGATGGGAGGTCAGCTTCTTTACCCTTCTCAGAAGCGCTTGGTTTACTATAGTCGTTCACTCTAGTCGATATGAAAGAATCACCCCTAACCATATATACGTTCACAGGTGTGGGGTTGTTCGGAGGCAGGCAGGTTTCTTGGCTGCCCCCTTCCGTTCTTGCAGAGGCTTGAGTTAGACTTTTCCCATGTTGAAATGGATTAGTCAACACTGCCTTTTGTTGTTGTGTGACAAATGTTTGGGCCTTTGCAAGTCAAGGACATAGATGGGTTGGGTGGTCTTCCATGCACAAGTTGCATGGATACCTCGCCTTCCATTTTTCAGTGTTGTCCTCACTAGCATTATCATTGAGTTTCTTATCCCCCTTACCCTTCTTTCATTGTTTTTTCTTCCCTTCAAGCTGTCGGGTGGCCTTTGGGTTAGTCGACTGCATTGTGTGTACTTCCGATGTTTTTTTAGGGGGAGCATCTAAAGCAGTAGTTTGGTTGGCCACTATGTGTTGTATGGATAACTTATACAACTGCTTTGTCAATTTCTCAGTGGGCTTGGTTTGCACTGAACCGACAATACCATCGGCATGTGGTCCAACTCTCTGTCTAGTTTTATCCAGTATTGAACTTGGTGCATCTGGCAAGATGTTGTATAATAAACCAGACTGAGAATAGATGAGCTCAAACTGTTGAGGCCTCATGATGGTGTCTTCTTCATAGAAAACTTTGGATGTTGCGATGTCTTTGGATAACTGCGAGACCAAAGACTTAAGGAACCACTCAAGCAGGAATGCTGGTGGGACTGGTACTTTGATTAAACTCTTCCGGCATCTCCATTCTTGGATGTGATCAGAGATATGGTCTGTTGTTGTCTATTTGAAATTAGCGAGCAACTCTATGCCAGTGTCGTATCTCATAGGTAACTGGAAATGGTTAAGGAAATCCATCACCAATTCACCAAAAGAAGAGTATTTTGAGCGATTGAGCTCAATGTACCATTTCGTGGCACTCCCAATGAGAGTACGCTGAAACAATCGCAACTGTACAGAGTCATATTTCAATGAGTTAGATGAGAACCAAAGATGGAAGGTAGTCACATGATCTCCTGGATCTTCATTAGGTTTGGCTTCAAACTTTGGAATGTCTGAAGGCAACTTCATCGGCATAGGAGGCCAACACGGATCATGACAAATGGGGTCATTCAACAACCTTGTCAAATCTAGCAAGTGTAAAGTTGCCAGGAATGGTGGTTTGGGTTACTGCTGATAACCGGGGAAAAAGGGTCTTGGAGTTTGACCGACACCAGGTTTCCTGGAAATGTTTGGTTGCTGGCCCGAATTCTAGTAAAAACCATGGCCCTAGCCAGTGTAAGGATTTTGCATATGTGGAGACATCATTAGTTGATTTCCCAAATAAGACATGGATTGTTGAGAATGCATTGTATTTGAAGGACTTTAGGAAGGATTACCCCATGTCGGTCCCGTGGGGATAGGCATAGTAGTTTGTCCGGGGTTCCATTGATTGTGGAAATAATTACCCCAGATCGGAATTCCGGAGGAGGGAACGGATCCTTGCCTTGAATTCCAAGGTCCTGCTAAGTTTTCCCCCTGTGTAGGAATAGTACCTTGCCCAGGAGTAGATTTTCCAAAAATGGGGTTGCCCCCAGTCAGGAAAGAGGTTGACGAGAAGGTGTTGTTACCAAACATTTCATTCCAAGAAAATGGTGTCGAACCTACCGGCATACTATGAGAAGGTGGTCCTTGACTGCCCACTCCAAATAAACTATTATGTGTAGGTTGCTTGGCAGATTGTTGATGCAAACCATCGAGTGAAGGGGAAAAAGAAGGGATATGACCTCCTGCATAAGGAAAAGCATTAAAAGGGATAGGAGTGCTCCCTATGTGACCTTGCAGAGTAGAGTTAGAGCTCCCTATCCCCAGACCCAAAGTCTGTAAAGTGGAGTAGGACAGTACAGGACTTGTACCCGAACTAGGCATACCGTATGAGAATGGAGGGCCTGTCGCACTAGGTGTAAAAGGGGTTGTGGCTGATGCCAAAGATGGGTTTAGACCACTGTGCGAAGTAGTTGTGGTCGAGACCATGGTGGATCAGAACTACGATGGTAGGTTAGGAGATGACTTTCCTGTGGTGACAACCATGGTGGGAACTAAATAATTCCCAGAAGAAGTAACAACATTTGTTTCCATTGCTATGTGCGACACTGTCTGGTGCTCATAAAATTGAATTGGTATAATGAAAGGTGTTGAGAGATTAGTGGTTGAGGTTTCAACTGAGATAAGAGCGGTTTCTTCAAGGTCCAAAATGGTCGATTCCTCCAGGGGTTGTTTGGGCACAATGGTTTCTAACCCGGTCACTTCAAAAGACCCTTGTTGGTCTAGCTTCTGCCTTAATGGTGGCGGAGGTGGCTCCAGTGTAACCGGCGGCATGCCAAGAAGCCTTCATGACCAGCAGAGCTCAGGATCCTCCACTATGTGAGAAGATCAAAGACACTCTAAGATAGTCTAAACACTCAAAAGTAACACACACTAAGAAAAAAGTCCCTAGAAGATAAAACAAGCAAACACTAAATTAATTGGAAGAACAGTTACAACAGCCAACACTAGAGCAACTTACCGGTGCAAGTGCAACTCGAACATGGAAGTACCCTCTGGGTATACTCTACAAAGAATGGTCCAATTTCTATCCTAGGTACCATGGTATACCCCCGGTGTCACTTGTGTATGTCCCTAACAAAGATTGGAAACTAGGTTGCCAGCACACGAACAGTCACCAGGTGGGTACAGTCAAAAGTCGGGTAGACCACAATGAGCAGGGTATCGAGCCCAAAACCTGTCAAGGGTATCAAGAGAAAATGTTCTGGAAGAAAAATGAGGACCTTGAATGGATTTGAGACCCACAAAGCCCCGTGGAAAATGCAAACGATGGAATCCCAAAACAAGCCCTCTATATGTGTTCTCCACTACGATTGGTCTGACTTTGGAGGGGTTATCTCTGCTACCTTTCCGCATGCGACCTCATGTTTATCCCCTGTGTTAGAGGGGGGTCCCAAATAAATTCCATGAAACTAGACTTAGACACTCCCTATCTCAGACTCCAATGTTTGATTTTAAATGGCCTTGAAGAGTTTCCTCTCCAACCTAATCCAAGTCCCTAGTCCTGAACTAGTTTGTGAACCCTACAAACATAAAAGTCTAGTAGATTTTAAATTTAGCATTAAATTTATGGATTTGTCTTACGTCAAGGGGTATGAGGGTGAAACTGATGATGTGTAAAATACAAAAGCAAAAATGAATAAAAAATATGGAAACAAAACTTTTACTGAATGCAAAACTTCAACAACTTTTCAAAAGAAAGATTTCTTTTTTAACTTTCTAAGATTTTAGACAACAAACTCAAAGGAATTTCACTCGACTACGAGATAATTATGATCTAAGTGAACAGCAAAAACTTATGAAATAAAAGACTTTTCCTTAGATAATGATGCAGAAACACACTCTTCAACCAAAGAAGAAAATGAAAAGAGATTTTATTTATTTATTTAAGTGCTAGTAAAGCAAGAAAGGGAAAATACCGACAAGCAAAAAACCAAGAAAAAAAATTCTATCTTAAAGCACAGATCGCAAAGAATCAGATTAAAAAATCACACAATAGCAATTGTAAAAACAATGACTCTCACACTTGTCTAAAAATCATAAAAGAAATATATATATATATATATATATATATATATATATATATATATATATATATATATATATATATATATATATATATATTTTCTGACAACGTTTTAAATGAGAAAAAACAAGCTAAGGGTAAAAATAATCCTAAGCTACTGACTGTTCAAATAGAGATTCAAACACCTGAGAGGAATACTTCTTATCAAAGGAGAGGATGACTGCCTCACCCTTAACAGAAAGTAGCCTATAAAAGCATGCAATTGTTACTCAAAAAACATGCGTGCGAATGTGCACTGAACGGAGACAAAGGGCGTGTACACGTGGGCTGACCTTGTACAGGCCGTGTGTATATCTAAACTCTAAGAAAAAAAGAAAACAGATAGACCAAAATAGGAAGAGACCTCTGGTATTGAAAACCAGGATCCCTTGAAGGCTTGGATACTCTTTCTAACAGAAAAACAAATAATGAAAGGAAAAAATAATAAGGAAAAAACAATATGAGATAAGACTGTTAGCAAACAAGACTTAGACAAAATTCCAGAAAACCCCCTGAGAATATGTGATTCTGACAGGGAAGAGGACGACTGCCTCTAAGGTTCTCTAAACTCCTACATGCTACTACTACCTCTACATATAGCATTCACACACGGGCTGTAAGAGGATAGAGCGTGGGTACACACATGTAGGCCTTGTGCAGGCCACGTGTGCCTCTGTGGGTCCCAAAAAACACACTCAAGCAAAATTCAGGGAAAGCTGGTATGGAAAACCAGACTCCCTGCTAGCTCAGACTTTATAGAAACAAAAATAAAAGACAAGCAAGAAAAACTAGTCTTTAAACTACCCAAAAACTAAATAAACTTCCAGGAACCCTAGAGATTCTCCCTAGTATGGTCACCAATTCTGTTGTTGGGGAAAAACACCCTACGGACTAGCAAATAGAGTTCATACTTTGCATGCAGATATGACTGAATAGAAATCACTTTCTACCTTCATCCCTAGATTTAAATCCCCTTTTATTAGTAAATGCATGGAAAGATCAACCTACCTCATTACCAACGTTTGATGTCGATCATCTGTTGTGCTTGATTGCTTGTTCGCAATGCTCCTTCCAAAGCTAACCTGCATTCAAGACGAGCAACAACTATGCATGCATACTACTTATATACTAACGGGTTAGAAATCAAACATAAACTAATCAAACCATAAAAAGTTCATGTATTGGGACGGGAAAATCATTCTCTTTATTACTTAAAATGAGTCAACTTACAAAACTTGAGACCGACCACCACTCCTTGAACCTGATCCTGGGCTCCTCTTCTTCCATCCTTCAACTGCTTTTCTTTAAATCTCCTTTGGCATTAGGAAAGGCTAAAGGATTGGGAAAATGGAATACATGAATGGGCAGAGTTTCTTTGCTATATTTTTCCTTTTTCAAATGGTACCCCTACTCCTTCTTTTATAGGTTAGAAGGAGCTAGGTATTTGGATGAACCCTCGGCCATGCATGGCCGGGAGTTTTAGTTAACTCACCCATGGATTTTTGTTCCATCAACAAATTTCCTTTTTTCATGCTTTTATCAATCCATGTGGGCTATTTTGTGTCACCCAACGTGTACACATGTGCAGTAGTGAGTTAGGGCACATGGACCTTTACACAAGAGGATTTTCAAGGAGATGTTCAACAATGTTTTTGGCAAAGAAAGGATATGAGTTGGCCTGATGCCAGGTAAGCATGTGTGGTGTAATTTAGGGTTATAACACACTCCCAAGCCAGTTCCTTTCATTAATATATCCACCAATAAGGCCTTCATCCAACCTCTAGCCTTCGGAGACACAGAGGAAAACATTGGAGCCAAAACAACATTCCCTCACTGGGAAGAATTTTTTAAGAAAATCAAGAAGGAAGAACCCCTTGAGTATACCCTGCACAACGATCCTGATACAAGGAGACTTGATGATGATGTCCTCTCAAATATCCATAGGGATTATCTGCACATGTTGGCAAGCTAGACCTTGATGTTTCCTTGCATTTATGTCTTAAAGTGGCTCATTGACCACACTGATGCACATAAATTTTTTATTAGTGATGATAACGGTGGATGCATCAGGGTTTTTTTTCCCTCATAGGTTCAAAGTTACTACAAGCTCAGTGAGTCGGAAGAAAATATGAGCATTGATTTCCTCGTGATTATGCAACACACGACACCAGCAAAATCATTGCATCATGGTGGAGGAAACAAAAACAATTCACGAACCAGACTATCAACTAGTATCCGACGGTCAATCTAAGGGAACCATACATATACCTGATGGATCTTCTCTGTAGGATTCATGGGGAGAAATATTTATCCCAGTTTTCAGAGGCTTGGATTCCTCTAGCTTATAGGATATCCATTTCAGGCATGGGATTCAATTGGGGTGCCATCATCTCCAAATAGTTGAGCACTTGCGTAAGACAAGCCTAGACGCCGAAAGAGGGAGAAAACCCCTCCTTCTACATGGCCTTGTATCTATTGGACATCATCTATGCCAGGAATGTTTTCTCTAGAAAAAACCTAAACTGGCACTCCTTGGAGCTCTCGATCCATGTATACTTCAACATCTTATGGGAAAACATGTACAAAAAATCCTATGCTCTTATCTGTGACCAGTTTATTGCATGCATTTATTCATTGTTTTTTAGGAAAGAGTGCCCAAGGCTGTCGAATGAAGCAAAAATGGTTATATCGAAATCAGTTCATTAGTATCTATATGAGAGAAAGACCTACATCAGGTTTTTCGGTGCCACATGGGTACCCCATATGTTACCCATATATGTCCTCGATCGACTAGTATTAGGGGAAATTTTCTATTAGACCATTCTAAAAGGATATAATTTCACTCTAGTAAAAGAGAAGAAGTGAGCCTTCATACCTTATGGGTTTCATATTGGCTTCTACATGGTCAAATACACCATGCATGCCAATCAATAAGGTCTAAGTCAATTGGAATTCTGGTTCCAAACTGGTCGATTTCGCAAGCATGATCCCAAGGGCCTAGTCCTACAACACACATCGCAAGTATCATCATGTTGGCCTTATGCCCATGACCAGTTTGAAGATGAAATTTTCACTGAAAACTCTCAAGACTGGAATGAGGTGGCGGGAAGGAAGGATGATCCTCAAACAACCAGGTTCAAGGCCATGAGTTGGGAAGAGAAAGAGACAACTTTGGAGCAGACATCTCAAGAAATTCTCAAGACCCAAGAAGTAATGGTAGCATATGAACCATGTGAAGTGATAGGTGATCCCCCATAAGGCATCGAAGTAGCAATGGTTTATCAGGAATCCCCAGTACAAACCAGGGATTCCCCTGAAATTCAAGTTTCACAGGGGATGGATGAACTTTTGTGGTAGCAAATCTAGTTGCTAATGAAGTGGATGTAATATGATACGTCCCTCATCATAACGCATGTGATTCCAACTGTTATCTGAGAAGGCGAACCGATGGAGCCAAGTGACCCCAGTTCCATAAACCTCGGTCACACCAACGGGTTAGGAAACCATGTATCCACAACATCACCAATCAATCCCCTGGTAGGAAGAACAATTCAACCAGAGATAGGTCAGGTGTCGATAGAAATACAAGTGCCTAATCCCCTGAGCAATCTTATACATATATATAGTGATGACGAGAACCCGAAGCCATATCACAACACCCATGTGCATGTCCAAGAGGAAAAAGTTCTTGAGAATACTTCTTCCCCTGAGACTAAAGTTTAAGACAAGGAGGTATTTCAAGAGGAAACATAAAATGAAAATGTCCTCGACACAAAGGGACCCAATGCATTAGAAACCAAAGAAGATCTTGAAGACAAGAACAAATTAGAGGAACCAAAGGAAAAATACCCACAAAAGGAAATCAACAGTTCAGTAGCCAATGAGAAAGTAAGTCACGAGTCTGTACTCGACGTATCCATTCTTCCCAATACTCAAATTCTTGACAGGAAATAAGTAGAAGCTGGACCTACAAGACACATCAAGGAAGTTCAAGAGCCCAATCTTGAACAAATATACACCACCGGTAGCCTGGGAAACACGCTCACTTGGGGAAATCAATAGATACCAGGGCTAGTAGATGAGGTAGAAGATATATATGTGATCTCCTACGATCAAAAGAGAAATTCCATCATTCAAAGGACTACAATGAAAATAAGGATCACATTGGATCATTCCATCTTGGTTACTATAGAGGAGAACTTAATCAACATAGTAGACGCTCGGATGTCTAAATTGATTGATGTGGGAAAGGCCCTCTCGGATTCCACCTTGGATAGAGCTAAGAGATATAAAAAGGGACTAGCCTCCACCCTAAAGGAGCTGGAATACTTGCGCCATCTGGCTGAATACTATAAAGGTGCCATGCAGACCGTTGTGTTTCTAAAGGGTGAGTTCGGAGGAGTTTACAACGAGTTCAATAAGGAAAGACACCTGTTAACCATGAACATAGCTGAGTTATAGGAGGACACTCTCATGGAACTGGTGACATGCAAGGATATGGAGTGATGGTATGAAAGGGCACAACAAGTGATAGAAAGACTCAAGTACATTGAGGCAATCCAGCAGGGTCAAGACAAGGAAGAACATGTCATTCGGATGGTGAGAAAAAGTAGTCTTAATCGCATGAAATAATCAACCGAGTACTAGGATAAGATTTATCGAGACCCACACCAAGAGATCTAAGAGAAATGGACTAGATGCAAGAAGAACTGGGATAAAATTAATAAAGTAATGAAGGATTTCGGGCTCCTCAATTTCGGCACCCCCGATGAATTTATTGACCTGAGAGACATAGTCAAGTTGCATGACGAACAAGACTCTCTATGGACTGAAGATCTCACAAAGATAACTGATGTGAGGCCAAGGCAAGTGAAACAACTCATAGAACATACGACTAGAGCCCGACCCATGCTACAACAGTTGAACTCCAGTCTAGTAAAGTATCAGGCGCATGCAGTGGACATCAGGGGAATATATGTGGCTCTGATGGAACAACATAGATTTCCATGGACCAAAATTTGTGAAGATTTTTTTATCAAATGGTATAAATACAAGATAAGTCACCCTTTCCAAGAAATATCTCAGGTTGAATGTTAAAGAAACTGTTAGAGGATAATGCCACGTGGTGACTTTTGCTTTGCTTAAACTGCACTTTTCCGTTAATTTCAGTTAAACTTTATATTATAAATAAAGACATCGACCAATTAGTGAAAGGTCGATGGTTGTTGTAATAACTCTTTCTTTTGGTGGTTAAGAATTATTTTGAAGCTGCTATGAATTGAGAAGTCCTTCTAGACCAAAGACAAACTATTTTCATTAGATGCATGTGATTGGACTTTGAGAAGAACTACTTCCTATCATGTTTCATGAATGATGTAGTAATGAGCAAGAGCAATTAATTCTGTTTTCAAGTTATTTGGTGCCATGTTTTGATGTTCTCTTCTTTAATGATGAAGATAAATCATTGTGTTATTATGTGATGAATGGTTATCGTAGATGAATTGTTTTTCTTATCATTAACTTGTTACATATGTGCTTTCTTTCTGATAATTAGTTTCTCAGACAGTAATTGGATTCTCACATGGTTAATTTATTAGTACTAGGACTGTGGTATAGAATCACTGTATGCATATTTGAGCAGCGGGTTATCCCAAGATCAACCTCTTCCCTAGTAGTTAGAACTTAATATTGTTTGTTGTCAAGTTGGTTTATAATGGCTTGCGTTTCTCCTACCAGTCCCACCCAAGAGAAAATATAGAAGAGAATAGTCCCAACTGAAGGAATATCCTTCACAAGAAAACACAAATCCCATCGATAAATTGGCCGAATCGCAAGATCTAGAGAACCATTCCATATTCAAATGCTAGAGTGTCTAATTGGGCCTCGGTGGTGGGTTTGGTTCCTACTATTGAATTAAGGGATTCAAGACCCATCAATAGGTACCACTTGTTTTCTTTTACTATATGAATTGAGTTCACATGGGGGGAATGGTTTATGTTTGTTTTTTTCTCATGAATCATATCAACCAAGTCAGGTGTTTGAACTTGTTAGATGAAACCTTGTGTCTAAAAAAACTTGACATCGTAACTAAGAATCTGTAGCTAACATTGCACCTAACGCGCTCATGTTCGACATCAACAAAATTAAAGCAAGTGCCACACAGTTACAATAGTCATTGAGTGTCGATGCACCATCGGCATCGACAGATGTTGGAGTTGGTTTGCATGATTTATTCGCCATGAAGTTTCAAGAGATATTCAATCCCCAGTGGCATTGGTAAAATATGGGAAGGATAGACATTAACAAAAGTTGTAAATAAATCACTGATAATCGATGACTGATGCATTTTATCGAGTTCGAGGAAATCTATAAAGGTTAAAATAATCATTTGTGTCTGTGATAAACATATCGCCAATCACCAATCCCCGATACACTTTCGACATCGGGACTTTTTCAACAAAGTTGATCTAGAAGCGCTTGGGTAGGTTTATCACTGATCGTCGATCCTTGATACTTTTCGGTGTCGAAAATATAGGATTGGTTTTTAGAACATTTAGCTTAAGGAAAGTATTTATTTTGATTAACACGAGTAAATGAAGACATTGGTCTCGAGTGCCACATGTCTTTATCATGTAAGGGTGTCCTACAACCTAGTTTCAGCCTGAGTCATATTAAGGTTCCTTGTGTCCTAGTCACACCTCCAAGTCATCCTTGCCACGTCATCTTTGTACAGAAAGATCATTCAGCATCAGAGTGTTTTTAAGAGAATATCAAATAAATTTTTTTAAAGAAGAACCCCAACCCCCAACTCACCAGCTGGACTAGCGAAATGATGGGATTTTTCAACATAATATACGATCAGATTCTCGCATTCAATAAACTAGTTAATGCTTCATCCCGCATATGTTTATACATCGTGCACTGATTGAACAACAATAATTTAAAATCATCGATAGGCCATGTTACAACCCACTCCCACGCCATCAACCCATGGTCGAATTTAACTTTAAACATCTTTGAAGATCTGGAGGAATATTTAATAGAGCTACACTCATAACCTGAATTGAATGGTTGATGCAACAAGATAAGTTCATCATGTTTAAATCTTTAGAACAACTTTGAACAATTTCATTCTATGCACAAGTTTGAATTCCAAAGAATCTAAAGAAGCAAAGAAAGCATCTCGAGGCCATGTTGATCCTCAGATTATCAAAACCAGGTTAAACAAGCTGCTGAGGTATGTGTTAAAGTTTGTTAATTCAACAGTCATGATTTATATATGCATCTGATCTCTTACACGGTCTCTAATTATGTTCTAGCTGTAGGTAAAATGTCATCGATAAATCCAACCACCAAGTGCTCACCAAGAGAAGCCAAGTTAAAGGAAGCTAGAATAGGTGGTATAGCTTAATTTCAAGAAGACACCTTTATGGCGCTAGCGACCTGCAAGGATGTGGAGAGGTGCTATGAAAATGCTCATCAAGTGGTGGAAACGATAGATTACATCAGTGCAGTTCAAAAGGGATGAGATGTCGAAGAGCACATCATTCAAGTGCTAAGATATAACATCATCGATCGTATCAGGAAAGTGACTGAATACTGGGTGAAAATTTCCCAGGAGCCACAGTGGCATATTTAAGAGAAGTGGTCCGATTGCGAAAAGAGTTGGGAAAAGATTAATCCAGAGATGAAAGGCATCGGCCTCCCAGAATTCGTCTCACCCGAGGACTTTGTCGACTTGCATGATATAGTCAAGAAACATGCAGAAAAATACTTGGCATGGACTATAGAGATAGAATAGGTCGCAAGCATGGCACCAGGTCAAGTAGGGAAGTTCATGGAGCATCCGATTAAGGCTCCAATAGTGTTCCAATGGTTAAGTGTTAAAATAATATAGTACAAAGCATGGGTAGTATAAGTGAAAGAAATTATTTCATCCTCGATGGACCAACATAGGTTCTCGTAAGCCAACACATGCAAGGAACTCTTCGTCAAGTGGTCAGAGTATGAGAAGATTCATCCACTTTAGTAAAACTATTTGATTATTCTTAGAAGACAGAGAGATGAAAGCGCCATGTGGTGGTATTTTGTTTTACTTATATTTCACTTTCAATAGCTATTTTTAGTTAATGATTCATTATAAATAAGAGGATTGACCTTTTAGCAAAGGTCAATGGTTTTGGAAAAGACCCTCATTTTTGGAATTGTAAAGAACTATTTCCAAACTACCTTAATTGAGAAGTCATGTTTAGGACCAAAGACAAACTTTTGTTTTTCATCAAAGGCATGTGTGATTGGATTTGAGGAGGAATTACTTCCAACTTTATTTCATGAATGGACACTGTAATGAGTAAGAGTTTCTGAATCTATTGATAAGTTAGTTGTTTCAATATTTTTTGTAGTTCTTGTTTCTAATGATGAAAGAAAATAGTTGTGTTAATGTGTGATTAATGCTAGAGCTAAGGAAACTATTTTTCTTTCCATCATTTTATTGCATGTATGTTTTCTTTCGATAATTGTATCTCAGTCAATAATTGAAATACTAGCAAGTTAATGAATTAGTATTAGTCTTGTCACATGTGTGAATATATTTGTCTTCATGCTTGAGCACAAGGGTCATCCCAAGCTCTGCCTTCTTCAATAGTTAAGAACCCCCCTTTTACCAGTTGGTTTAGACTGACACACATCTTTTAATAAGACTTATCCAATAAGAGAAAAGACAAAAAGAGAACATTTAAATGGAAGGAGGAACTTTCATAACAAGATATCCTGTCAATCACTATGTAAATCCCATCGATTATTTGGCCAGATTGAAATATCTAGAGAACCATTCCACTATCAAACGTGGCAGAGTATAATTGGGCCTCTGTGGCAGGTTTGGTTCCTGTTGTTGAGTTAAAGGGATTTAGGACCCCTCAACATGGTGTTGTTAAATGTGGGCATGGCTTCGACCCATTTGGTAAAGTAATCCACTGCCACGAAAATGTACTTGTGTCCATTACTAGATGGAGGATGGAAAGTCATGAAGTCTATGCCCCATTTATAGAAGGGGTCAACTATGATGACTCGGTGTAGAAGACTAGCTAGATATTGTGATTTGTTTTCATAAAGTTGGTATTTGTGACATCGCTAGATAGCGTGGATGAAGTCATGAAACAAAGTGGGCCATAAGTACCATGCTCAAATTATTTTTTAGGTAGTTTACATACCCGAGAGGTGACGATCACAATCGCCACTATGGAAATATTTCAAGACTCTATCGGCTTCATCAATGGTAAGGCATCACCGAAGAATGGTGTTGACCCCACGTCGATAGAGAATGTCTCCTATGAGGAGGTATCGAGGGGCATGATGGTGAATTCATCGACGATCATATTGAGAGAGATGAGACCCAAAATTTTGTGTATGAAGGTAGATGAGGATGTCATCGTACCAAGAGTCATCGGAGGGGATGAAGAAGAGGTGTTCATGGGGGAAATCCTCATTGATGGGGGAAGCTTTAGCATCAGAAAGAAATGCTATAATGAGTTCGGATAGGATGAGAGCTTTGCTTATTTTGGGAGTAGAGAAATCTAGATCGTACTCCTGGAGGATAACGATCCATCGGGAAATTTTTGCATTAATCTGTCGTTGACTAAGAAAGTACTGCATGGGGTTGTAATCGGCGACGACCTTGGTAGTTTGAAGAAGAATGCAATGTCACATTTTTTGTACTATGAGGACAACTGCTAATGTGAGTTTCTAATCATGATTATACTTCAAGGGTGGCCCTGAAAGGTTTTTAATAATGTAGTAAATGACATGTTCATGCCCATCATCCCCAAATTGGACAAGGAATCCTGCTACTGAGACAACTGAGGTTGATAAGTAGAGGATGTAATCACGATCATAGTTTGGGGGACTAATTAAAGGGAAATTGGATAGGGAATATTTCAAATCATAAAAAGTTGATTGATCATGTTCATCCCATGGAAATGGGATATCATGTCGTAGTACACATAGAAAACCATGTGCATGAGTGGTGTAGTCTGGGACAAAGCGATGTAGAAAGTTGGCTTTTCCTTGAAAGATCTGCAGTTGGTGTAAATTCCTGGGTGGGGGAATTTATGTTATAACTTGGACCTTGAGGGGGTCCACAATGATGTTTTGTTGGGAGACAATGAACCCAAGGAGGCATCTGACAGTGATGCAAAACACACACTTGAGGGGGTTCAAGAAGATATTGTGTTGGCAACATCGTTGGAAAACGATGCATAAGTTGTCTAAATGTTGGGTTTTATTTTTGGATCGAGAAGTGAGGTCGTCCAAATAAGCAAGGATGATGTGATAAAGATCATGAAAAACATAGGTCATGGACCATTGAAATGTAGCACCAACATTTTTTAGTCCAAAAGGCATGATGTGATAAGCAAAGGTACCCCAAGGGGTAGTAAAAGTGGTTTTGTACTGATCTGTTAGGTGGATTTGAATTTGATTATAGCAAGATAACCCATCCATAAAGTATAGTTCTTCATGGCCGACACAATCATTGATATTTTGGTCTATGAACAGGGTTGGGAAATTTTCTTTGGGACAAGCATGGTTGAGATCGTGAAAGTTTGTGCAGACGGGAATAGTTCCATGTTTTTTGTTAACAGGGATGGGGTTGGATACCCATGAAGTGTATGCAATGGGGTAAATGAAACCGACAACACATAAATTGTCAATTTCGACTTTGATAACCACAACTTTGGATGGGTGGAGGGGGAGTTTCTTTTGATGAACGGGGGCAATATCCGGCCATGTGTCGATTCGATAGTCAACTATAGAAGGATCAAGGCTAGGCATATCTGTATATGACCAGGGAAAAATGTCTCGGTATTCCTGAAAGAGATATTTATAAGAAATGATCTCATCAATGTAGTATGCAACGCCAATGGTGATCTCTTTAATGATTCTTGGTTTAATGGAAATTTCAATTTTGATAGTGTGGGAGATGTTGGCCATGTTTACCTCTTCAAAAGCATTCAAGTCAGGGATATGGTTTTAGAACTAGTTAATATGCCTTGAAGGAATAAAATCCTTGGTTTTGATTATGCATAGGGAGGCTTGGGTTGGAGGGTGAAAGGCCTCTTGTGAAATAAAAAGTGCTTGATGATGGAGGTAATTTCATGAGCAATCAGGGGTAGTAATTTCATCCAGGATATTCTCGTCGCAATCGAAAATGAAATAATATAGGGGATCCTAGGAGGTGGTAGGGGGAACTGTCAATGGGTAATTGTTATTGTCCTCAAGAGGTGAGGACATAGAAGGGATATCATGTACATGGTGTGATGGCCCGCTGGACATAAATAAAATATCACGATACTATGGATGGTACCTCTTTCACTCAGGGACTGATGAAAAAATATAACAAATGTCAGTAATGTGATCCTTCGTGGGGGGTGACTAAGAGGGCTCCCACCAATATGTGTGGCATATTATGGCTAATGTTTGGTGAAATTGAGGTAGAGATGGGAAATGATGAGTGTATTGGCCATATTCTGAACATGTGGCACACATGAAATTGGTTCATATCCCTTTCTTGCATGTGGTTGAGAACTCTGTAGTAGTAGTGGATGTACTTGGTGGATTAGTGAGAAATGGGGTTTCTTTGGGGATCTGGATAAGATTGCATAACACAGGAAGAGTAGGAAATCTGTTAGTGGGGTGTCCTTCTCTTTTGCATAATGTGCAAGGGGGTTGAGCTCATGAAGGGAGCGGAGCTATGGGCTCGTTATTCCTTCATTTTCCCCTAATGGTGGTGGTGTTTCTGCTAATTAGGGGTGGGGATGGTGTGGAAGGAGCCTATACTGGGATATGTATTGATAAGCCCTATCTATGAGGAGGGAGAAATGGTGTAGGAACCATAGCGGGTGGATGAACATACCAGACAGGGATGGAAATAACCATGTTTGGAAGGGTGAGAGTAGCATATACTTAGAATTCTTGGACTCTAAGTGGGGAATAGAAAAAGGGAATTTGGGTAATATCTTGGGGGACTGACTCCCAAATTGGGATTTTCCCTTGGAGGGGGGGGAATCTGGAATAAGTGGTGCAATTATGTTCTCAGCAAACTCCCGAGGTAATAGTTCTTCGACTGGTGGAACTGTGATGTGGGGAGGGGCCTCGGTGAGAGGAGTAGTGTCTTTGATATCTGTTGCATTAGAAGATACTACACATACTTGTGTTGAAATAGCAAGGTGTAGGAGAGGTGGTGCTCCATGATATCCCCCCAACAAGGATGGGTCCTTGAATATTCCAGGCCCCATGTCAATGACTAAAAAACCATATGAGATAGTGTGTACAAGGGGGAGGATGTTATCAATGTTGGTAGAATGATTAGGATTGTAATGTGTAAGTTGGCCGATGGTGATGATTTTCCCATTGTGGAGGAACATCATCATTCGAAATATAGAAGAGGATATTCCCTTCATAGGATACATGTAGTTACGTCTGAACAAGATATTGTAATCAAGTGGGGCGTCGATAAATTCAATGTCAATGAAAATGGTTTTTCCCCCAAGTTCTACAGGGACATTTTGGAAAATCCCTTCCAGGGATGATGGGAGACTATTGTAAGCTCTCATGGTGATGGCAGATGGTACTAGCTCAGGTGAGCCAAGTTTTTTCCATACTAATTTGAACATGATGCACGTGGATGCACCTTCATCAATGATGTATCAATGAACTGTGATATTCTGGATGTTAACTGGTATTTGAAAAGATATCGGGGAGAGTAGGCGTGGTTCTCTTCTATTTAAATCAAAGGTGATAAGTCTGTTGGATTACTAAGAGGGGGCTGAATTAGTAATAACATAATTATAATCCTTTTTCTTCAAATGTTATATCAATGTAGAATTATTATCCAATAATGAGCAGTAAGAAAAAAACAATCACACGCATACACAGTACACCAGTGTTTTACGTGGAAACCCAAATCGAGAGAAAACCACAGAATTCTTTCTCTTATATGTCTTGAAGAATTACATTCATTGGAAGCACCAACTTCCTTTTTTTTCTAGCTACAATTGGAAGGAGGCTCCAACCCCCTAGTTTCTCAGGCTACAACCTGAGGGAAGATCCAACTCCCCAATTCTCTGGCTACAACCAAAAGGAGGCTACAACCCCCAATGTTCTCCAGCTACAACCGAAAGGTGGCTACAACCACCTATCCCTGCCCCGTCCTACCACCTTGAAGTAGAAGTAGAATGATGGAACCACTGTCACACTATCACTGTGAGATATACTATTGTAAACCTATACCAATAAATATGAACCATGCATCAACCATGCATCAACCATGCATCAACCTATACCTCAACTTGTAATCAACCTGTACCATAAACAAGTGCATCAACCATGCACCAACCTATAATCAACCTGTACCATAAACAAGTGCATCCAACCATGTACCAACCTGTAATCAACCTATACCATAAATAAGTGCATTCAAGCATGTACCAAGCATGTACCAATCATGTCTCAACTACTCATCAACTATGACTCATCAATATGTACCAACATCATCAACTATACACCTCATGTATGTGTGCCAACTCATCAACTATTTGTCTCAAACATGTACTCAACATGTACCACAGCCAAAATCCCTCATCAATTTCATCATCCAAATATGATTTGTAGCTCTATAATATACCTAGTGTATGTGATCACATTCCTGCAAACCTTCCTTAACTTTAAAAACAAGAGACTAACATTTTCATCAAACTTTTCTTTAGTCTGACATGCCTAGTTTTGGATTAGTCAACAACCCTAACTTGAAGTAATTATAACTTTGAACCTCTAATGTATAAATATCTAAAAATGATATACAATGTTCTTTAATGTGTTTAATTCAATTCCTCTAAGTTTCACTACTTGGAACCTCTCAGAAAAGGAGTTATAGAAAAAATGACATACCTTGCTGAATTCTGGCTTATTCTAGAGAGCAACCTTGTTGAGCATTCCCCACACAAAATATTTGATGAATTGATCCAAAATTATTAAAAAGAATATTACAGACTATCCCCTAACCAAAACATTTTGTCTCACTGAATTTGGATCTGTTATGAAGAAGTTATGACATTTTTACCCAAAACACCTAATTTTGACTAGTTTCAGGACTGACCACAAACCCTATTTTCCACGGAGTGTAACTCCCAAAATACAAAGACCCACAAGCTTCATTTTTTACCACAGATACTTGGATATGTTTTATCACTTGAATAGAAATTTTACAGTCTGAATCATTATAGAAAAAAAATTATAGCAAAAATGGTGAGATGACCTATAAATAACATACCTTAGAAAACACCATCAAAAGAATTTATCCTTCCTTGCATTTCGGCCTTCTTTTCTTCACCTTCACTAAGAATTCTGGTTTAGATATTTTTGGTTACCTAAAAAACATATAGATATTCAATATTCTCAAGTGTGATTTAAATTAGAGAGCCTTGCCTCTTATTTATACTCTCCAAGTAGCTTCCTTAAAAACATTTTCTAGGTCACTTGGCCCACTTTCCTTATTTTAGGGTTGGGTCCACTTCTAATTTCTCCATTAAATTTATTATTGAAATAATTTATTTTGTATTAAATTTGAATTATAATACACTCATCACTTCACTTTATTATTTACCTTTTAAAATCTATTAAACCACTTTGATTACTTTGACCTTTTGGGGCTTCTTGATGACATATGAGGGTCCTCCAACTTCGTAAGGCCATAACTCTCAAACCGTGAGGAGTTATGTGACATTATACATACCACCAGAAATAGCATGACATGTACTATCCATATAGAATAGTATTATCTGAAAATATATCATAAATCATATAGTTACCTATCAAACAAACTTGGGTCCATTACCCAAACCTGGGGTCTCCAACTTCTCATGGCCATAAGTTTCTAACCGTGAGGAATTATGTGACATTCCACATACCAACAGAAATGACATGACAAGCACTATCCATCTAGGATATTTTCTCTGACAAATTAACTTTCCTTCATCTAATTATTCCACAAATAAGAATGGGTTCTCTTACTCCACAAAGCGTCTTCCTATGAGGGCTTTCACCATAAGGGGACCACTTTGGAGTTCATCCATATTTACTTCTTATAAAAAATGACAAAATAATAATGAGTCATATTTACATCAAACAATATTGGGTCCATTACCCAAACCTTTTTGCTATGGGTCTTCCTTCAAGGGTTGACATCAATTACAACCAACCTTAATCAACAATCTCCCCCTTTGGCATTGATGGAAACACTCTGATGCAACACCGAAATCATATCACTCATGCTCCCCTTGGAACCATGCCTCTGTCCTCTGCATCTGATAAATATACTCATCCTGAAACCATTCCTCTGTCCACTCCATCTGATAAATCTCTCCCCCTTTATCATCAATGACAAAGGTATCTTTCCATCTGAGGTTGCTTCCCCTAACAGACTGTCCTCTTATGGTGCTTCCTCATGTACATCTAAGACATATAAGATAATCATTCAAAAAGCATTCAAAACACATTCATTTTTGGAGTATAAATAACTCCAAGTCTTTGGCAAAGATATTCAAAGGCTTCCCATGGAAGTGGTTTTGTAAAGATGTCTGCCACTTGTTCTTTTGTGCCCACATACTCAACTTTGATGTTCTTTTCTGCAACCCGTTCCAGTAGAAAGTGATACTTGATTGGAATGTGCTTAGTCTTGGAGTGCATCACCGGGTTTTTTGAGATACTGATGGCACTTGTATTATCACAATATATTGGAATGGGCTCATCATACTCAACCTGTATATCTGTCAAAGTTTGTTTCATTGAAAAAACCTGTGTACAACATGTTGTTGTTGCAATATACTCTGCCTCGACTGTAGATAGAGATATCGATGATTGTTTCTTGCTTAGACATGATACCAAACACTCACCTAAGTAGAACACTGCTCCATTGGTGCTTCTTCGGTCATCAATACAACCTGCCCAATCTGGATCTGTGTAGGGAATAAGTGATAGATCTTTTCCTTTTGGATACCATAATCCAAACTCTTATGTTCCTTTGATATATATGAAGATCCTCTTTACTACTAATACATGTGATTTCTTTGGTGCTTCTTGAAATCGTGCCACCTATCCAACTTCTTGCATTACATTTGGTTTGGATGCTGTCACATATAGTAGGTTGCCAATAATTGACCTATATTGCCTCTAATCTGTAGATTTTGAATCATCATCTTTGCTCAACTTACAACTGGTTTGCATGGGAGTGATAACTAGTTTGCAATCTTCCATTCCAAAACTCTTTATCATTTATCTGATATACTTGGTTTGAGAAATAAAAATTCCTTGGTTGCTTTGACATATATGAAGTCCCAGAAAGAAGGATAGTTCTCCAAGTAACGACATTTCAAATTCATTCTGCATGTGTTTTGTAAATTTTTGGCTTAACCTGTCATCATCACTACCAAAAATAATATCATCAACATAAACTTCAATTAATAAAATATTACCTTGACTTACCTTGATGTAGAGGTTGTTGTCTGCACTTCCTTTTCTGAACCCTGCCTGCT
>ML786058.1:441885-464241 GCA_009831015.1 Picea engelmannii | reverse complement strand
AGCTCTGCAATTTACAACTTTATGTCCAAAATTATTACATGCATAACATAAACCAAAAAATATAGTTTGATACCTGGTAGTTGAAGATCTTATGAAAGGAGGTGCTCTTATGAATCCTTCTTCTTCTTGAGGCCTGTCTATATTTTGTTGATTCTAAAATCTAAATCTTCTCGGTGGAGGAGTGTCCCCGTAATCTTCCTTGTATATATTTTTATCCCCTTTGATTGTTTATGCACAATTTTTTGGATTTGTTTCTTGCTCTATTGTTTTGGAGCTTGATCCCTTTTCTTTCTGATTGTATCCAAGTCCGGACTTGTCAAGATAAGATTTTTTACTGCTGATAATGTCATCCATAACTTTTGAGCTATTCTGCATATTTTTCTTTTGAATATCCTTTCTTAGTGTGACAATCTCTGCTTCCAAGTTTCCAATGATCATGTCCTTTCCTTCTAGTTGTTCTTTGAGTGCTTCTTCAATTCTTTTATCTTCTTCTATTTGAACCTTCAATTTTATGATCATTTGTTCTAGTTCTTGAGTGTCTTTTTTTCTTATCTAGTTCTGCTTGTAGTTTCTTGTTTTTCTTCTTTTCTCTTCTGATAACTTCTATGGCACTCATTAATTCTTCTTGGAAATCAACTTCTGCCTCTTCAATTTCTTCTTCATATTATTCTTCAAAGTCTTCTTTATCAGAGTCTTCTACTGCCATGAATAGAACTCTCCCTGTTTCACTGTCACTGAATTCATCTTCATCTGATGATGAGATGTCTTCTTTGGTAAAAAATGTTTTCTTGAAAACTTTCTTTGTAGTTATTTTAACTTTATATGTTTGTATGCCTTTTGAGTAACCTTCATCATTTCTCTTTTTCTTATGAGGACATTTGTTATAAAAATGACCAATACCATCGCAATTAAAACAAATTAAAAGAAGCTTACCTCTGTACCTACTGTTATCACTCCAAGAAACTTCTTAGGGTTGTAAGCTAAGGATGCTTGGTAACTTAAGAAAATAATGTGTAGGTATACTTGGAACAATAGGATCCTCAATGATTAATGTAATAGACAACTCATAATACATCCAAAAGAAACAGTGCTTTCAGAAAACAATAATCGGATCAAGTATTTTGAAAGGGGAGGATGAAGAACACTAATCTTGATTGCCAAATACAACTGGTGTAGGGATTAATGCAATATAGAAAGAAATCCTTCACTTCAAGTCTATGAGCTCAATAAAGAGATGACAGTCTTCATAAGATAAGATAAACTGAAATAAAGTATAGAAAAGGAAACATGAATATTTCTGATATTGAAAGCGAAAGGAGACTGTAATTTTATTATGCCATAAGAGTCTATACAGTAGCACAAAATATATTCCCAGTTTGAACCCTTGTCTCTTAGAAAAGATAGGAATTTATAGCCTTTTACAATCAGTTTTTAAGATCTTGAAAACTTGGATCTGTATCTAAAAATAGAAAATCAAATTAACTAAGACAATCAATAACAAAGACTAGTGGCTAGGCTAACATTCGAACTGTCTTCTATATCAACATTTGACATCTGTGCTTCATCAGCTTCTGGAATCTGTTGTGTCATGAAAAAGGTAAAGGTATCTGTCCTTGTAGCTGGATTTCTTCAATTACTCATAGTCGAAACTTTAGGAGACCGATTTAGCATGTGGTTTTCAAAACCTCCACGAATCTTTGATGCTGATTATTTTCTAACTAAGTAGTTAATTCTTTAATGCTCTAGAACCTCTTTAAATCCTTTGAAAATCTCCCTACTCGATCTTTAGCTTTCAAAAATTCTTTTTGTGCTTTCACCAGCTAACTCACCTTATGATTCGTTGGTTAGCTTGTGAAAGCTCTACCTTTCACCAGCTAACTGGTTGCAAATTTACCCTTTGTGCTAGTGAAAGCTCTGTCATGGCCCAAAAGGAACTTTCACCTCCAAAACTATTGTTCTATCAAAAAATCAACGTGTCTCTGCTTTATCTCCTTGCATATTCACAACAACCTGAGCTATCACTTGCAGATCTGGGTGTGACTTCTGTTTTTTCTTCAATTTTCTAATCTTCCTCTTAAGGCGTTTTGCTAACCACCATAGACTATTATAATCTTTGGTGATTTTATTATTTCTCTTCTTGTCCTTGACACTTTCACGAGCCAAATTTTCAAATGCAGCATTTTTTTCTACGAAATTATTAGACAGAGTTTTGTATCTCTCCTTAATTACTCTTTCTAAAACCTCCTGTTGAGCAATCACTTCTTTAAGTTGCTTGATTTTCTATGTTTTCTTTGACTTTGTGCTGTTTGATGTTTCACCTTCATCAGTGTGAGTAAAAGTCTCACAATCTTGTGAAAATTCCATGGAATGTTCAGGGATTTTAATGGCTGGACTTTCATCTTCTTGCTCTAGCTCTGTTTCTGAGTCTCTGTATGGTAGATTTGAAATATTTGTTTTCTTTTCTGTAGGTTGCTCTATAGTAGTTTCAAAATATAACTTTTTCTTTGACCTGTGAGACTTTATACCAGAAATCCTATCTTCTGGTGGTCTTGGAAGAGTTCTCCTCTTCCTTGAGCTGCTTTGAGGAGTTAATTACTTTTTTCCAGCCCTCTTCTGCTCATTCATGGGTTGAGTTTGGGTTTCGAAGCCTTCCCAAAAAAGAAAATGTTGCCAAGTCCTTCCTCTTTGTCTTAGCTCCTCCGGGATTATCAATTTGATTAGGCCAAAATGATAAAGAGAATTTTTCATACTTAGAGGTTCAGCTCTAATCTTTTTACAGACTTTAGTTAAGCTTTTGTGTAAGAAGAAAGGCAAATTTAGTAGAGTTTTCCCTGTAAAATGGTCTAAGATCTTGAAATGGTATAGCATCAGTTTGTCGTACCTACCTTCTGAGGTTATGTAGAGTTGGATGCCCTTGAACAAGTCCTTCCACTCATCCTCTAAATGAGAAACTGACATGCTTTTCTTCCATGCATCATTTCTGAATTCTTCCTTAAGATATGCTCTGAAATTGAGGTTCTTGGTTGCTGTTGTTTTGAACCAACTCTGACCTGATCTAGGTAAGATGGTCACTGTAGCAATGGAAGCTTCATCAAATATGATTTCTAAAGACCCGGCATAGGCTTTATTTCCATCGTATGATTTTTCAAACACTTCATCTGTTGTTTGGTGACAATCGTTCTGTAACTTCTCAACATATCCCATGTAGGATGCATTTGAGAAGTGTTTTTGCACCTATGGATGCGCTTGCAGAAAGGAAAGACTATCTAATTCTTTCCTTAACAACAAACCACTTCATTTCCTTGCCATATGCAATTCGAACCCCAGACAATTTTGCACACAAAAGCACTGTAATCTGTTGTTTGAGCCGAGGTTTGGCACTGGTGAAAACTCTCGGTGTTGTCTTTCAAAAATGAAAACATATCATATGAAAGTGGATGATGCTTGTTGGGGATATGAGGAATTGATTTGATGTCACCAGCCAAGTAGTACCGCTCATTTACCTATGATGATGTATTTGAATTCACCATCTCCAACACCATTATCTTGTGAAGCATGCATTTCTGAACACGATCTGCTTTGAAATCTGATTTAGACATGCAAAACCAAATCTTCATCATTATCCGCTTTCACCAGTGCCTTATAATGATTACCTGACATGTGTTGAGCGTGTCATCTTTTGATTATTGAAAACGTGGAGAAAACACACGTGTTTCGCGCTTTCACCAGCTAACAGTCCGTGGGAAATGCTCCTTAACTGTTGAAAATCGCCGCTTTCACCATCTAATCCTCAACTTTGAAACATGTGTTAGCTGTTGAAAGTCTTTTCATGAGATTTTAAAGAAAATACCTTTATGGATCATCTTATTTCTAAGATATGAATTAAAAACCTAAGTTTTTCCACTAGAAGAACTTAAAACAAAATGGAGAAAACTACCAATAATGATGCTATCAATCACAAAATGAAACCATAGTGACTGATTCATTTTGGGAGCTAACACCTACCGTTGGTTCCCTTGTTTAGTCTTTTGACGAAGTTGGCCACTTCTTCATCATCTTTCGAGACATCGTTGTTGCTGCTATATGCTTCTTGTTCCTTTTTCTTTTGCTTTGATATTTTGGATGCTTTGAAGGCTGCTTCTTTTACATCTGGATTTTCTTGTTTAGTTCTCATCTCATATGCTGTGAAGATTCCATGCATTTCATCCATGCTAATTGAGTTTAGATCTGATATTTCTTCTAGTGCTGATATCTTAGGGTTGAATCTCATAGGAAGAGATTTTAGTACCTTTTGAGCAATTATAGATTCTTTGATTTCTTCTCCCAGTCCCATGATTTCATTCACTGTTTCATCGACTCATAAGAAGTAGGTTGTGATATCTTCATCTTCCTTCATTTTTATTGGTTCGAACTGACCTCTGTAAGTTTGAAGCTTTGTTTCTTTGACTTTTGAATCTCCTTCATAAATATTTCGAAGCTTGTCCCAAATCTCTTTAGCAAATTTATAATGTGCAACTTTGGTGAATATTGTATCACTGAGACCATTCAAAAGTGAATTTATGGCTTTGGAATTATTCTCACTGAGTTTCACTGCTTTTTCATTTGTTGGTGGAACTGTTGGTGTTGTGTATCCATCTACAATTGATTGCCAAACTTGAAATCCCTGTGCCTGTATATATGTCTTCATCCTTATGCTCCAAAAAGCATACTTCTATCCATCAAACTGTGGTATTCCATTTTTATACCAGTTGGTACTCTCCATGATCTAGCTTTCAGTGGTTAAACTGATTTCTGAAGGAACCTTCTCTTATACCAATTGTTGGATTACTGAGAGGGGGGGTGAATCATTAATAGCATAATTATAATCATCTTTCTTCAAATGTTATATCAATGTAGAATTATTATTCAATAATGAGCAGTAAGAAATAAATAATCACACACATACACAGTACACCAGTGTTTTACGTGGAAACCCAAATCAGGAGAAAACAACGGAATGTTTTTTCTTATATGTCTTGAAGAATTACATTCATTGGAAGCACCAACTTCCTTTGTTTTCCAGCTGCAACTGGAAGAAGGGTCCAACCCCCTAGTTTCTCAGGCTACAACCTAAGGGAATATCCAACTCCCCAATTCTCTGGCTACAACCAGAAGGAGGCTACAACCCCTAATGTTCTCTAGCTACAACCAGAAGGTGGCTACAACCACCTGTCCTTACCCCATCCTGCCACCTGAAGTAGAAGTATAATGATGGAACCACTGTCACACTATCACTATGAGATATACTACTGTAAACCTGTACTAATAAATCTAAACCATGCATCAACCTGTATCTCAACCTGTAATCAACTTGTACCATAAACAAGTGCATCAACCATGCACCAACCTATAATCAACCTGTACCATAAACAAGTGAATCCAACCATGTACCAACCTGTAATCAATCTATACCATAAAAAACTTCATCCAACCATGTACCAAGTATGTACCAATCATGTGTCAACTACTCATCAATATGTACCAACATCATCAACTATACACCTCATGTATGTGTGCCAACTCATCAACTACTTTTCTCAACCATGTACTCAATATGTACCACAACCAAAAGCCCTCATCAATTTCATCATCCAAATATGATTTGTAGCTCTATAATAGAACTAGTGTATATGATCACATTCTTGCAAACCTTCCTTCACTTTTAAAACAAGAGACTAGCATTTTCATCAAACTTTTCTTTAGTCTCACATGCCTCGTTTTGGATTGGTCAACAACACTAACTTGAAGTAATCATAACTTTGAACCTGTAATGTATAAAGATATGAAACTGATAAAAAATGTTCTTCAGTGTGTTTTATACAATTCCTCCAAGTGTCACTACTTGGAACCTCTCAGAAAATGAGTTATAGAAAAAATGACATACCTTGCTAAAGTTTGTCTTATTCTAGAGAGAGACCTTGTAGAGCGTCCCCCGCACAAAATATTCAATGAATTGATCTAAAAAAATTACAAAGAATACTACAGATTGTCCCCTAACAAAAACATTTTTTCTCACTGAATTTTGATCTGTTATGAAGAAGTTATGACTTTTTTACCCGAAACACATGATTTTGACTAGTTTCAGGACTGGCCACAAACCCTATTTTTCACGGAGTGTAACTCCCAAAATATAATGACCCACAAGATGATTTTTTTACCACAGATACCTCGATATATTTTATCACTTACATATAAATTTCACGGTCTGAATCATTAAAGAAAAAAATTTATAGCGAAAATGGTGAGATGACCTGTAAATAACATACCTTAGAAAGCACCATCAAAAGAATTTATCCTTCCTTGCATTTCTGCCTTCTTTTCTTCACCTTCACTCAGAATTACGGTTGTATATCCTTGGTTACCTCAGACACATATATATATTCAATATTCTCAAGTGTGATTCAAATGATAGATCCATGCCTCTTATTTATACTCTCCAAGTAGCTTCCTTAAAAACATCTTCTAGGTCACTTGGCCCACTTTCCTTACTTTAGGGTTGGGTCCACTTTTATTTTCTCCATTAAATTTATTATTGAAATAATTTATTTTGTATTAAATTTGAATTATAATACACTCATTACTTCACTTTATTATTTACCCTTTAAAATCTCTTAAACCACTTTGATTACTTTGACCTTTTGGGGATTCTAGATGACATATGAGGGTCCTCCAACTTTGTAAGGCCATAACTCTCAAACTGTGAGGAGTTATGTGACGTTCTACATACCACCAAAAATGGAATGACATGTAATATACATATAGAATAGTATTATCTAAAAATATATCATAACTCATACCATTACCCATCAAACAAACTTGGGTCCATTACCCAAACCTGGGGTCTCCAACTTCTCATGGCCATAATTCTCTAACCGTGAGGAATTATGTGACGTTCCACATACCACCAGAAATGACATGACAAGCACTATTCATATAGGATAGTTTCCCTAACAAATTCAATTTCCTTCATCTCATTATTCCACAATTAAGGATGGGTTCTCTTACTCCACAAAGTGTCTTCCCATGATGGCTTTCACCATAAGGGGACCACTTTGGAATTCATCCATATTTACTTCTTATCAACAGTGAAAAAACAATAATGAGTCATATTTACATCAAACAATATTGGGTCCATTACCCAAACCTTTGTGCTACAAGTCTTTCTTCAAGGGTTGGCATTAATGACAACCAACCTTAATCAACAAAGTCAAGTATCAACTGGGTTGACTTCCCCTCAGGAGGAAAGCAAGGATTTCCATTGAGATGGAGAGGTTTGGAGGACCTCCAATACAAAAATGGTTGCAGGAGACTATGCTAAGTTGTCAACCAGACTATATTTATGGGTTTCCATAGCATGAGGGTTATGTACATTCTATCATAACAAAATACGGGGTATAAGAGGGTTTGGTTTAGTGTTAGGGCATGGAATCATCAATGGTTGTCTGGATGTAGCTGGATCCGCTTCTGAGGCGGTTGGGGTGGATTCAACAGGAACATCATATTGACGACCGCGTGTTTGTAGAAGAATATATTCTTCACTGGTAAGGAGTGTTATTAGACTAATCGGTAAGTGCGAAAAAAAATATATCTCCCTAACTTCCACATGAAACTAAAACAAAACATAACAAAATACACACTTTGCCTTAAACTTCATTGTCATATAAAATAGTTTAGTGAGGTACAAGTGACATACCTTTTAAATGACACTTTATCCTTGCTAGTTTCGTCTTTGTAGCTCCTTCCTTGGATTTGCAGAATAGTAATCCTATTTAAGAAACACAAACCAACCAAGAGGGAAACCAAAGATATATATATTCTAATGAAGTCTATGTATATGATAAAGGAATTATACAATAGAAGATGAGATACTTTTATAGGGAAGAAATGTATTGTTGTATTAAATGAAATAGAAAGTGGAGAATACAACCCATACCTTGATGTTGCAAGGTCCCCTTTCAATGGATCTTTTCTTCAACACACACACCTTTGCTTCAATGCCTTGAATGAAGAAGATCCATAATATGACTTGAAGAACTAAAGAAAATCTCTCAAGAATAATCTGAAGTAGAACTCTCCATGGAAATATTATCCTATTCAACCTTATCCTTTTCCATGAGAGATCCCTCTTTATATAGTATGAAAGAGATATGGATGAGGATATGAGGATGATCCCGCTAAATCAAAGAAGTGAGTAAGATCCAAACCAATCGAAGGCCACCTCATCTTCTAGAAGATTCCCTTCTAGAACATTCATGAAATTTGAATTTTCCTATGATTTAAGCAACGTCACACCTTATGCACAAGCAAAATGTGATGACATCGTAGTCTAGGTTTAGCGCAGAGTGCGATAATCAAGAATTGTCGCACCCCATGTAAATAGAAACGTGCGATGACCTTCCTTGGTATGGTTTTTGAAAGAGGAAATAAAATCAATTTTCTCATGGAGAAAGTACTCTTTTAATATTTTCAGAGAACATGAACACATGTTCTCAGTTGATCACTAAGGTGACCAAAATAATGTGTAACAATGAGGATATTGGGATCTACTGGATTTCCAGGTTGATTGGGACTCGGGTTTTGATATTGCCCCATTTGTGGTGGGGTGGGGATTATCTTCTGTTGGGTATTCATCACACCTTGGTGTGGAATAGGGTTTTGCAAAAACAGCAGAGGTGGTGGTTGAAAATAATGTTGTGGGGCCTGCTGAGGGGTAGCTAGCATTGGAGGGCATTGGGTGTTCATGGATTCTTTCATCCATTTGAAATTGACAATTTGGGGGAAATGGTGAGTATAATGTCCATATTCACCACATAGAGAACAAGGGAATTTAGTTATGAGGTTATTGTTCTTCCCTTGTCATGGTTGATTGTTATTGTTTCCCCCTTCAGGGTTTTGCTTGCCTTGATTCTGGTTTCCCCCAATGGGATGGTTTTTTTCAGGATTATTTCCTCCTGGTCCTGGGTTGTTATTGTTTCAATTTTTCCCTTTCTTCTTGGCATTATTCAGATGATGAGCCATATTTTTTGTATTCAATTTTTCAAAACTCTAAACTTGTTTAATGGTAGAGGTTTGAACAAAGTTAACGATGACATGTGGTTGTCCTAGTGGATGAGAAACCATATGGGGAGGACCAAAAAATGAAAAATATGGATTGTTTTGTGGAGATGATCCATAGGGTGTGTAGGAAGTTGAAGCACTTCCACTACTGTTGGGGTTATATGTGAGGGTTAAGGGTGAACTCGTACTTGGTTGAGAGACTATATGCATCATGAGTACCGGTGAGGGTCCACCCAATGGTGGAGGGGTAGCAATAAGATATGACTGTTGGTGAGTGGAAGGAGGGTAATAAGACTTCCCTCCATATGGTTGTGGATATTGATGTGCACCATAAGTGGGTTATGGGTGGTCGTAAGGGTTGAGATGGGTCATAGAACCAATCAACCCATCCGTAGCGTGGGACATCCCAGGTTTGTTCTGGCTAAATGGTATAGGTCATGGTGGATTAGCTAATACTCTGTATAAGTAACCTGATTAAGCATAAATGAGGTCAAACTATTGGGCCTTGATGATGGCATCCTCTTATGATTGAGGAAAATTGGATGCTACATCATTGGCAATAACAAAGATGAGTGATATGAGAAACCAATCAAGACATTGTTCTTTTGTGGTTTCTGCTTTACACAAACTACATTGTCGACGCCATTCATGGATGTCGTCGGAAATATGGATAGAAATGGTTTGTTTGAAATCCAAGAGGAGTTTTAAGACAGTATCATGACGAACTGATAGTTGAAAAAATGAAAAAAATGCCTTGGCCAATTATTCAAATGTCACATGGGACCCTCATTTTTTGTCTACATACCATTTGGCTGATGAAACAATGAGAGTTCTTTGAAATAACCTTAAGCAGATGGAATCATCCATTATGTTGTTTGATGAGCACCATAAGTGAAAGGTCATAGAATGGTTGGGGGGATCTTCCCCTAGTTTTCCTTCAAACGTCATAATATATTAAGGTAGTTTTGTAAGCATATTGGGCCAAGTGGGGTCATGCAAAATGGGATCATTCATGAGTTTGGTTAAATTAGGAATGTTGAGGGATGCCAAGTATGGCATAGGGATATTTGGTGGAGGATTAGTTCCATCCATTGTGTGCATAGGTGATTGACCTGTCCCTTGAGAGGGATTTGGTGGGTTTGTACTTCCCCCTTGAGAAGAAGTTTGACCCTTTCCTCCTTGTGAAGGATAACTAATAGATGGATGACCTTGGGTATTTGACCCAAGAAAAGTGGAACCAAGTAAATCTTATCCCAAAATAGTAGCACTCATAGGGGTATGAGATGGTTGATTCGGTAAGTTGGTAATACTAGGGACTCCTCCTAGAATAGGAGGGATATTATGCAAGCATATAGAATGATGGGGATTATGTGGTTCCTATATGATTTCCAACTAGCAAAGTGAATGTGTGAAAATGGTGACAAGAGAGAAATAAATGAACAAGAACTTTGTATATTTTTCACCTTCACAAAATGGTATAACTCACAATTGCATGTAATAAAATGAAATTCATACATAAATCAAATGTAAATGAATGAGCATGTGGATAGGTGAATGATTCAATACTAGGGCCATCACATTTCCCTGTAAAATACATCTTTCTATGAAAAAACTCCAAAAAATAGATCAATAAGTTACGGCAAAAAATCGCGGCTTTTTTCGGAAAAAACCTGAAAATTTGCTGAATTTAAAATGCTCATAACTTTACTTCCCGAACTCCGTTTCGGCTGATGTTTTTTTTGAAATTGGGTATTTTTCCGAGAGGAATTCAAATACCTAATTTGTTTTTCCAAATTCAGCTCGTAAAACTTTATATCTGAACCCAAAGTGTGCCGCCCTCTTTTTCTTCCCTAGAAAAAAATTTTGCAAAAAGAGAAAACAAATCTTCCCTTCTTTGGCCAAGGAAAGTGATCTGATACCAATTGTTAAGTACCTATACCAGATCTGGAAATATAATTCAATAATACCAAGAATAAACCATAAACCATTCACCATAACATGAACACAAGGAATAGAGAAAACCCTTGAGGTAGGGTAACACCATATATTAATCCTTATGGAAGGATAAAACTCCTCAAGCAATCCTTGCTTGTACAATCACAATATTCTTCACTATGTTTCATTACATTGCCTAGACTTCTTTATATAGCTCTCCCTATCTCCTAGGAACCTTCTAGAGAGCCTTCTCACATTTATTACATCCAACTACCATAGTGGGCCTTTATTAATATAATGGACTTAGTCCACCTTACATTGAATGACCACATTCCTATATATTAAATGACTTCCACTAATAGCACATAATTACATTCCCATTGGGTACCTCCCTAGGTACCCCATATTACCTCCCTAGGTATACCACAATGTCTTTGGTACAACCTTGAGGAATATTTAAAGCCCTAAAGAACTATCAATGTGGATATGTGTGTCCTTTTAAATCCTTTAAACTCCCTAAAATGTTGTCTATACTAAGAAATATTTTGAAACTATCCTAGAATTGTAGACATGTGGGAAAGTATGGGCCTGTTACTTTGATATTTTAAGTTTCCTAGAGTGTTTTCTAAACTAAGAAAGCATTTAGAAGCTATCCTAATATTGTAAACATGTGGACATGTATGGGCCCTTACAAATCTTTAAGATGATTTCAAAAACTAAGAGGAACCCTAGGGGGGACTTGTCCTCTCCTAATGATTTTTTAAGGGAGATGAAATGTCCTTTTAACCACTTTTTCTAATTCTCAAGATCAGACTAGGGTGCAAGGGAAGAGAATACTTGAGGGTTAAAATTAACTTCTAGTCCCAAAATAAGTGATTGTGTATGAAAAGAAATAACTCCAACTTAAATTTTTAAAATCCAAATGAGCCATCCATGTGGAAAATAAGAGAAAGAGAATAACAATGATTCTTTTTACCCCTATGTGCTTATGTTAGCTAACCTTTCTTATTAGAAAGGACTCGGTTAGCATCAGAAGTCACTCCTAGATTTCTTGCAGGAGCAGAGATCGATGCCCATCAGTTTTATGTCACAATTTATTTAATGGGGTGATCGATTGGAAGCCAACTCAAGATGGTGTGGTTCTAACTCTGAAACTAGGCCAGGTAGGCATGGGCAGGTGAGGTCTTAATTAAACTTCAGACAATAAGTTGTAGTAAGGGTGAGTAGAGGGAATACTTGTATCAGATAGGTGCAAAGGTCTGTCGTAAACATCAAGTTTCTAACAGGCTGTGGGAGAAGACATCTAAACGCAAGATCTTCTTGCATTCAATTGAAAAATGCCAGAGAATACAACAATGCAACAATAAATCCTTTATCATAACATGATTGCAATAATTCGCATGAATTAGTCATTCATGAACTCTCTCAGCATAAGATGAAAATTAGATGGAGTAAGAAAGACTGTCTGTCATAAAACAAGAAATCTCTCATACAGATGCATAACCAGAGAACTAGAGTGTGTTAAAACTTTACAATCGAGAGATTTTCTCTACCATCGATACTTTACAAAATACAAAGACTGAGTTTATGTACTCAGAGAAAATTGCCTAATAGAGGGATGCCCAATCACCCAAGGTTTGGTGTCCCTTCAGTCAAACTCGTATTGATATTCTTTGTCGAACACCACCTTAACTGTGCATGGCTCCCGCAGGGGGAGTAGCTAAGTCAGTAAATGATGAGTTAGCGTGTGCAGACCTCCTTCGACTGGTTGAGGACTCGACATGGACTTTCTGAAAGAATGGGTACACAGGACCCTCTCAAGCGGACTGCTTGCTAGGCTCTCCATACTTCGCACTTAATGACTAAGGAGAGGTTTCAACTACCCCTCCTTGCCTTCATTTACTACGATTGAGAAACAGTATTGAAATCGGATCTGATGGCACCTGCCATCACGATGATATCCTTTGTATTGAACTCGACACCTTTAGCCTTCTTTACATAGCTCCTTTCTTTCCCCAAGTGACCACGAGCAGTGACCACGTGCTTATTCCCAAGGCGCTCTCGGCATTCGCGAATGGGAAGGAGATGATCCTTGCTTATCATAGTTGCAATGGGAGAAACACCGAGATGGCTCAATTGAGTGCCACGCATCCTTCAAATCTGACGGTCCTAAAATCACCTGACGCTGTTGTGGGCCCAACTTTAAAAGTTCTTTCCCTTTAGCGATTCGCGAGTTCATGGGTCAAAGACCCTCGGCTCCCTTTTCTAAACTTCCGATCCCTGAGATGGCAATACGGGTCGGGCCCCCTTTGTGATCAGTGCTCTCTGCATGTAATCGTCGACTAGAGCCCAAGTACTAACGCCTCTCGCAAATCGCAGCTTCGCGAGCTAGAGTATCAAACTTTGGCATTCTCCCCTCGTGAAGTCTCGAGACACAATGGTCAACAAAGGTTGACCCCCTCTGGGCACTTTTCATAACTCGCAACCTCGCGCAACTAAAAGACATAGTCCATGCTCTGAACTTACAAACCCCGAGTTCGAGAAATAACTACTGCGCTTATACTGATCGCAATTGATGCCCCTTGGAAACATTTTTGTGCCATACTTAGCACAAATTGGTTAGCTGCAACAACCCATTAACCGTTTCTCTGCTCTATCAATGAATTCTTTCCGCAGAAGAATGAAGTGCCCACTCGCTTGATTTTAAGTCTGAAAAGGACCTCTTCTGTGTGGTGTGCTTGGGCGCCTTTCATGCAACTTGCAGACCTGGATATCCCTATGCCGAAGGCAAGTAATGTTTCTAAAATTAGGCTCCATGGGGGATAGAGTCATCCCTGCGATGCTCTAAGGATTCATCGTTGAATCGATTGGCAGTAAGTGTCTCTCTTGAACATGACACCCCCTATTCATCATTTGAAGTCGGTTTGAGAAATCCATTTGTCTCTTTTTCATTTTAATAACAAGGTCTTTCCATGTGTCGTCTTTGAGTAAATGCTGCCAAATCCTTGGTCGTGTCATTCATATGTTCAAGAGTAGTCAGTTCGAAACCTCTATTTGAGTCGGCCATCTACAGTTATCCATTCATTCCATGTTGGCCTTCCCTATGTCCAAAGTCCAATTGTCACATACTTTGTTTCACTTCCAAACTCTGTTACTCATTTCGTGTCACTGATGGGGGATACATCAAGGCCCTCTTGTGATGAGTCTTATTCTGTCAACTTCAGCACATTATCTGGAATCAAGGCTTAGAAATTATTCAGTACCTTGGATCTTGCATGCCTCAATGAAAAGTTTATCGCTTTCAATAGTGGGTTTACATCATTGACCCCTGATCGAAAGATTCCGTCGGATGTTCGACATCAACTCATTTATTCACACTTGATGGATTGTGTTGTAGTACCTTGGGATTCATTGACATCAATGGTGATTTCCCTCGCACTTGTTAACGGTATACATTAATGATTGGTAATCAAGTGGTTTCAACCATGTTCGACTTCGACACATGTAATCACATGGTTAGATTCGTACTTTGGGCAATGAGATTGAAGACCCTGGATATTATCCTTGTGATCCAGGTTGCAATGGAGTATGTATAATTTGCGACACATAGATCCACTGTGTATTTTTTGTGGCTATGTCGTCTTGATTGAAAATTTATCGCATAGATCCACAGTGTATTCGGGTGGCTATGCTATATTATGACTGCATGGATCCACAGTGTATGATTGGTGGCCATGACCTTTGTTTATGATGTCATCAGTCTATGATTTGAGCATGGGAATGCCTACCTCGGTAATTGGTATACATGATATTCTGTTGATGCTTGAATGTTTGCAGGTTTTCGATTTGATGTGCTCTTGGTTCTCGACACACACATGCAGCTTACAAAGTCTATCGACTGTCACTGATTCCACTCTCAGACTTTGGGGGGCATTTTGTTATCTTCAATTTTGGTCATTGTGATGATGTCATGATGATGTTATGATGATATAAAATCAAGCTCTTCACTAAGAACACTTTCATGAGAAAAGTTACATTTGTCTTCTTCCAGAAATTATGCTTTTAAAGGATGTTCGCAGGTTACCTATATATCTGCCTGCGAGAATGCCTAATTCTTGCAGGCTGCTTTAAGCTGGGGTGTGAAACTCTCACACTGTAACTAATAGCCAGGGTGTGAACATGTTCCAAAGGAAGGAAAAAGATAAAATCTCAAATCTTCTAGAAGGGAATCTTCTAGAAACATGAGTTGGCTTCGAATGGTTATTCAGGAGCTGGCATTCCAGATATCTTGGGATCATTTCCTATCCAAGTAACTAATCTATCTTCTCCTATATATTGAGGAGATTGCTCATGGAAGGGGTTAAGAAAACAAGAAGCAAGCTAGTTAGAGATTTATTATAGAATTAGTGCAAGACTGTATGGAGGACTGATGCTACAGCAGCAAGAGACAACAACAAGGTCATCACAAGTGGTTGATTTTCTTCATGCATGAGAAAGTGTGTGTGTCAGAGCTAGGAGCCATCGAAAGGAGACCTACGACATCAAGGCTCATGTTGTAAGTTTCACTTTCAATTAATTCAATACAACAATATGTCCCTTTCCCATAAAGATGATGTCACTTTATTACATAACTCCTTGATCATATGTATAGACTAGTTGTTGAATATATTAATCTGCCTTTACTTCGATTGGTTCATTCTGTTGTGATTTGGACAGGATGAGAGCATTGGAGAAAAGCTTGGAACAACAGAGATATAAGGAAAGCGTTCATAAGGTATGTCTATGATCCTCATCTCTCAGTTTATTCAATAGTCTAGATCCAGGGAAAGTGTATTATTTTGTCCTGTTTTGTTCTAGATCCAGGTGGATCTAGGGAGATCGGTTTGTGTCTGCACTCACAGATTTATCTTGAAACAAAATTGGTGACTCCACTAGGGATCTATCCCTTTTTTATTTATGGTTTTTCAATTTTCTATGGCCATTTGTTCTATTTTCCTTTTTCTCTTGATTTGTCAGTCTCTGAGTCCTCAAGATATCCCGAGAGACCTTCTAGGTCTATAAGCCAGTTTGAATTTTTCTTGCTTTTACAAAATTTTCATTATTTTCAGGGATTCTCGCACTGTGTCCATTGACAGCTTGCGAGAATTAGGAAAGTTCACACTCTGCATATATATTCCAGTGCGAACAGTTCTCACTTTGCATCACAGTGGCCTGCGAGAACACTATCTTCTCGCACTGTGTTCCACACTGGCCTGCGAACACATTTTTTTGAAAATTTTGGATTCAAGTTTTGACTTTGTCAACTGCTGAGATATGTTGATTTACACCTTTTTGGCTTACTGGATCATTGACTTACATATATTTTTCTTTAGTTTGCTTGCTGGAACTGATCTAGGGTTTCTAGGTTTTTGCTTGCCTTTATAGCTTGACTTTCATTTCTTGGCTCTTTTTGGCATTTTCATTCTCTCTGATTTCTGGAGTTGAGTGTGTTAAGATAGCTAAGAACCAGTTATCGGTTGAGAGTTGAGTATTTGGTGTTTCTCGTTTGATTGTTGGTTCGAAAGGACAATTTTCATTTGCATTGAGGAACTCCTTGGTTTGTTTTTGTTTTTACTTTCATTGAAAGTTTTGGTTGGGTTGTCATTGTTTGATTGTTGACGATTTGATTTTCTTTTCTTATTAATCAGAGTTCTTCTTGGAAAGTGAACAACAATTTTTCTTTCAAGATCTTGTTTTGCTTTGTTGAAAACATTGAAAATCAAAGTTATGAGTTATTGAAGTTTTGAAAAAGACATATAGAAATTTCTCATTGATAAATGATTGTTTGTATTGGCATCTAAAAGGAAACTGAGCATTGCATTTGCATTGTAGTATTGAGATTGATTCGGAAAATTTTCTCTCTCTCCCATAACTAGGATTCATGGAATGAAAATAATCATTTTTCATCATTATCCTTGCATTATTTGGGTCAGAGTCATACATCATGAGTTTCACTTCCGTTACCTTTGAGTAAACCACAGCCTTTAAAAACATTGCGTAATATTAAAATTGATCTAGTAACTCTTTTCTAGGGCTCTTTTACACCAACATTTAGCTAGGCTAGTGCTTTGGAGTAGGAAGAGAGACACACTCTCCAAAAGCTCAAAAACACACAATAGTATCTTGAGTTAGGGAGTGCAAAATTCCATTGGCAGCATATTGTCCTGGGAAGCCCTTCTAACACAAGGGTCAAGCATTAGGTCGCATTGGTGTTGGCAGAGTTACTAACCCTGCTTTGTTGACATCGATGTAGAGATTGCATGTATTACGGGGATCACTCCGAGGTATACCCGCAATTATGAGAGGAAACCTTTGAGTTGGTTTCAGGCTTGATACCCTGCCCTTGAGTGTGGATCGGACTAACGACTGTTTCCCCAGGCAGTACTGTTGTTTGTGGTGACCTTAGTGGCCTATCTCTCTAGGTTCTTACCCAAGGTGACTATGGAGGGGAAAGTCTTCATGGTACCTGGAATCAACGTTGATCAAACTCACTCGGGCTCCTTGGAGGGTATACCCACGATTATGTGTGGGAGATTGCACCAGGGCGTAAGTCTATTAAGCAGGTCGTCAATGTAACTTTTCCACCTTAGCCCCGCCCCTTCTCATCTTGTTGTTGCAATGTTGGATTTCATCACCAACTAGTGGCTTCGATATTAGAAGGTATTGTTTGCTTGGTGATTGCTTCTAGATTTTGTTTACTAGTGCATGTTGATTGTTTCTCGAAGTTGACCATAGGATTTTCGTTGGGGAGTTTGTTACTTGTTTACAATTACTGCCCCACGACGTTCACGTAGGATGCAAGGTTTGTCCCCGGAACATCCGGAAGCTTCAAAACATTTGCATACGGCAACACCTGAGGGTACCCCTGAGGACTCTCCTCGTCTAGGTGAAATTCCCCTTGTTACTCTACCACACGTGGACATAAGTGACGTCCCAGAAGTTTTTACACCACCTCCACAAGTAGAATCCATTGATCCTCTTGCTAATTTTCGAATAACTCATACTATAGAGGACTATCACATTCGTCGTGGTGAATGACCTATTGGACGATTAAATCCTTCTAAAGAAACCATTGTTACATCCTCTGAATCAATCGCTGGGCCTTCTCACGATGTAGTAGGCCAAGATCCTTTTTGGTCGGGTGATTTCCGATGAGTCTTGTTTGGTACTGAATCAACCCTTGTTTATGAAATCAACCCTCCCGTGTCTTCTGAACCAGAAACTGCACCAGAGACTACCACTTACCGTTTTGTTCTCCCTCCCGAGATAGCCCATGTCGCCATTACTTCAAGTGTCCAAACTGAGATTCCTGCGACTACTCTTCCCCCTATCAATACCCAACAACCACCTGAGGTCAATCCAAATTTACCCCCTGGTTACCATGCTTTGAATCCTTTGTTGAATGTTTCCCATCCAACACCTCCACAAACTCCAGCTGGTTCTCCAGGTGGTCCTCAGTTTCCTGGACATCCTATTCCCGGTTTCATCTCGACACTCCCTCAGTTTCCTACTAGCAATCCTAATACCAGTAGCACTATCCCGACTGTTGCACCAAATTTTCACATTCCTATTGGTGGATAGGGTAGCACGTTTCCTTTTCCTTTTCCCAGACACAACACAGTTCCCACACAACCTACAGTTGGTACACAAATTCTAGGTGGAACTATACCTACGGTAGGGGGACCAACCTCCCCTTTTGGACAAAACATACCTCCTGAGTTGGCCCAGTATTGGCAACATCTTTTACGAAACATCCCTCTTGCTGGGGGGCAAGCAACAGTCCCTCCTGTAGGCCAACCATATATGGGTGTGACTAATCCTATTTGGGGTTCAGGACAAACTTCCCAATCTCAGGCCCCTGCCCAAACTCAAGGTTACAATCCTTGGGGCTACTACCCTATCTAGCCACCACCAAACCAACCCGGAGCTTCCCTCTACAGACAATCTGCTTATTCTCCTACTGGTTTACCGATGGGGCTTCCCCCCCAAATCCATCAGTATCCACAAGTAAACCGACAGTTTCCTTTTCTTGCTACCTTGGATTTGCTATATTTGACTAGGATTCTAAATGATCCTATTTGTCACTCTCCCCAATGGCCTGCTATTCCTGCTAAGCTCCCATCAGATATTTCGAAATTCAATGGTAAGGCGGGAGAGGACCCCAACAATCATGTCATGACTTTTCATTTATGGTGTTCATCCAACTCATTGATGGATGACTCCATTCGGCTGCGTATTTTTCAACGAACCCTTACCGATTCGGCTACGAAGTGGTACATTGAGTTGCCACGAGGTTTCTTTTCTGATTTCAACACCTTAGCTATGGATTTTCTCACAAACTACCGGTTACCGATTCGTTACGATACTGGGACTGAGATCTTGACCTCTTTTAAACAAACGAAAGGAACTCACATCTCGGACCATATACATGAGTGGAGAAGGAGATGACGTCTCATCAAACTTGAACTCCCTGATCAGTTACTGGCTAAATGATTTATGAAATCTTTCATGAACGAAATTGGAAAAGACATTGCCATGGGTGGTGTTGTTACAGAAGAGCAGGCTATAAGTTGTGCTCAGTATCTTGATCTCGTTTATTCACAAACGGGAACACTTTACACCCTACTTCCTGATTTGCCTCATCCTGGTACTTCCAACACTTCTACTTCTCCAGCTGCTTCACATGCAGCTGATGGTGTGATTGGGACCACTCATACCCACTCGCATTCTGTTTCAACTACAACCCCAAAATCCAATTCTTCTAATGTTCAAAGTGATCCGTCTCCTACTCCTCCCGCCGGTAAAACCTCTGAAGTGAACGTTGTTCAATCTACGCCGACCGGTAAGCACAAATCCAAGAAAGGGAGGGGCAAGAATAAGGAGAGTAAAAACAATAATCCGAATGAGCAAACCAAATCTCCTCCTGTTGAAGACCGGGATAAGCGCAAACCACGCTACCCTTTCCTTATCTGTGGTGACGATCACTACACGAAGGATTGTCTGAGACGTGCCGAGGTTAACAAGTTCCTTCAAGGACACCCAAAATCCTCTACACCGACAGTCTTGTCCCAACCCTTCCCGTCTCAAAAACAGGCTTCGTTGGTCATCCATGACCAACCCTCTACTTCTACATCTTATGTTTTGATGTGCACCGGTGATTCCAAGAAAGACAATGTTGCACTTACCACTAGAGCTAAAGACTATACTCCTTCTAAGGAGAAGGTTGATGACTTACCTCCTGATCTGGTACAACCCTCTCCACCGAATCCACCTACAAACGGTCCTCTTCATCTCAAAAGACCGAACCTTGATACAGTTATACGACCACCCCCGAAAGGTGTCATTAAGAAATCGACATTCAATCCTCATGCACGTGCGGCCCATAACTATAGCATTGTAGAAGATCTGGCCCAAGCACCTTCAGCAATGTCTGCCCTTGAAGTCCTTCAGTCTTGTCCTGCACAACGAAGGGCTCTGTTGAAAGCTATAGGTGGTATTGATCCTACGGATATGAATTTTATAGTCTTTGACTTGGAAGACCATATTCCAAGGTTACCCCCATAGCTTGCATTTCAAATACAAGTTGTTTTCGCCGACAAGAGCATTTGTCAGACTGTCATTGATGAGGGGGCCTCTATGTGTGTAATGTCTTTTTCTTGTTGGAAAGCCATTGGCTCTCCCCCTTTAAGCAAATCACACAACACTTTGAGAGCCTTCAACGGCTCAGGTTTTAAGCCTTACAGCGTTCTCCCGTCGTTTCCTGTTACTCCTTAAGGTAAGACCGTCCAGGTTGAAGTGGAAGTTTTCAATGCTCCCCTAGATTACAATCTTCTACTTGGTCGTAGCTGGGTTGATTCTATGCGTGCTGTTGTGTCAACCCTTTTCCATGTCCTATGATTTCCTCACCAAGGAAAAGTGGTTATGGTTGATCAACTTGCCTTCTTTAATGCCGATACTCACACTGGCAACGTGTCGTTCATAGCTAAAACTCCACCGGGTTACGAGAATGTTGGAGTCGATCTCTTAAAAGACTCTTCATTAATGGGTACTTTTCCCATACCACCACCACCCGATATTCCACGCCCGTCAGTTGCTTCTATTAATATGATCTCTTATGTGCCTCATGAACTCCCTGTGTTTGACGACCCGTGGATAGTCCCTGATCCTGGATATCATGTTCGTTTCGGAAATGTCATGTCATTAAGTCCGATTGAGTCCGCTTACCAAGCTATTCAATCAGCAACCCTTACTACTTCTTCTTTTGATGAGTTGTCTCCTGATCCTTTCCATGTCATCTTTCCCACTGACGAGATGATAATGTCCGTCATGGAAGACACCCCTTGGGACGATGGGAATCATCGTTCCATACTGTTTCTGGAACAACAGACTCTTGAGAATTATCAGCGGATTTCGACTCCGTCGACTGTTGTTTTTATTTCCATGGTTCCCCAATCTACACGAGATGTGTTCGTAGAAGGGAACCTCAGTAACATTTCTCCCACGATACCCATTGATATTTCAGTTAAACCTAAGATAGTTGAGAACGTTCATATTGGAGCTTCGTGTTCTCCCGAAGAAATTGTCACTTATACTTCCTTGTTTAAAGATATTATCGTAGCTGTTGATTATTTTACTAAGTGGGCCGAGGTGATGCCGACATTCGATAATACTGGGAAGACTGCAGCATTATTTCTTTTCAACCATGTCATCACTCATTTTGGTGTTCCTCAGGCTATCGTTACCGATCATGGTAGTCATTTTAGAAATTATATGATGTTTGAACTCACAGAGAAGTTGGGCCTTCATCACGATAGCTCAAACACCCTATTATCCACAGGCCAATGGCCAGGTCGAAGCCATTAATAAGGTTCTTATAACTATGATTCGATGGATGATAGGAATCCATAAAACTAGCTGGCACATGATGTTATTTTACGCATTGTGGGCATATCGGACATCTGTTAAATCTGCCACAGGATTTACACCCTTTCGTTTAGTTTATGGCATGGAAGCCCTTCTGCCAATAGAATTTGAAATACCATCTCTGAAGCTAGCCGTAGAACTCTTAGCTAATACTTTTGCTGAGGAGGAACGTCTGTTGTATTTGATGCGATTAGACGAGACTCGTCGTGATGCTACTCTGGTAATAGAAGCCCAGAAGAAACGTGTTAAGGCACAGTATGACAAGCATGTCAAACCTCGTGTCTTCTCTGAAGGAGATCTTGTTCTTCTATATGAACAAGATAAAGATGTCTTAGGAGCTGGGAAATTCGAACCAATGTGGCG
>ML786058.1:395277-439229 GCA_009831015.1 Picea engelmannii | reverse complement strand
AGATAGAGGTAAAAAGAGGGTTTTTTGGCACTCAAAGGGTAAAATGTGAAAATGGTATGGTAAATTTTGTTTTTGGTTCATTTTATTACTTTTTACCATATCAAAAGTGGGTTTTTTATGTTTATTCTTTATTTAACCCTAATTACTAATGTAAAGATGAGTGAAATGATTGACAGGTGCAACTATGGATGATTATGGGAAGAATTTTTACTTGGTGTGGTGTGATTTTCTTTGTTTGTTATGGTTTTGACATAAAACCTCAAGCGCCTTTTATCCATTCTTGTGCTTGTGAAAAACATGAGAACGTGATCGAGCGTCGTTTCATCTCTTTCTCGGGCTCGTTGTGGTTACACAAAAAAGGAACCCCCCTGGATTTATCTTTAAGCTCTTTTCAGACTCTCTAAACATGAAAATATTTCCGAGCGATCTTGCTATTGTCACGCTCGTTAAAGTATTTGAAGTTACGCGTTCTTCGAGCGATAGTTTAACCCTTTTTCGGTCTCGTTGGACTAGTATACGAAAAAGGAACTGAGAGAGTTCTCTTTTGAGTGTTTTTCCAAAATCTATAATCTTGAAAAACCTTCAATTTTACTATCTTTGGACTCGTTAAACAAACATTGACAGACCCGTAATGGGACCGAACCACTCCTTCCTAGGGTTCGTTAACAATACTCCGAGGGACTCGTCTGAAGGATGAGCTTATATCAACAAGCATATGTGATCCTCTTCAAGCTTGTGTAAAAATAAAGAGGTACTTGCCAGAAATGGTGGGGGGGAATTTGGGAAAGGGATATGTTTCATCATTGAGTCGATTGGCAGTAAGTGTCGATCTTGAACATGACACCCCCTATTCATCATTTGAAGCTGGTTTGGGAAATCCATTTGTCTCTTTTTTTATTTAATAACAAGGTATTTCCATGTGTCGTCTTTGAGTAAATGCTGCCAAATCCTTGGTCGTGTCATTCATATGTTCAAGAGCAGTCAGTTCGAAACCTCTATTTGAGTCGGCCTTCTGCAGTTATCCATTCATTCCATGTCGGCCTTCCCTGTGTCCAAAGTCCAATTGTCACATACTTTGTTTCACTTCCAAACTCTGTTACTCATTTCGTGTCACTGATGGGCGATACATCAAGGCCCTCCTGTGATGAGTCTTATTCTGTCGACTTCAGCACATTATCCAGAATCAAGGCTTAGAAATTATTCAGTACCTTGGAGCTTGCATGCCTCAATGGCAAGTTTCTTGATTTCAACAGTGGGTTTACATCATTGACCCCTGATCGAAAGATTTCGTCAGATGTTCGACATCAACTCATTTATTCACACTCTATGGATTGTGTTGTAGTACCTTGGGCATCATTAACATCAATGGTGATTTCCCTCGCACTTGTTAATGGTATACATTAATGATCGGTAATCAAGTGGTTTCTACCATGTTCGACTTCAACACATGTAATCACATGGTTAGATTCGTACTTTGGGCAATGAGATTGAAGACCCTGGATATTATCCTTGTGATCCAGGTTGCGATGAAGTATGTATAATTTGTGACACATAGATCCACTGTGTATGTTTCTTGGCTATGTCGTCTTGATTGAAAATTTGTCACATAGATCCACAGTGTATTCGGGTGGCTATGCTATATTATGACTGCATGGATCCACTTGGTGGCCATGACCTTTGTTTATGATGTCATCAGTCTATGATCTAAGCATGGGAATGCCTACCTCGGGAATTGGTATACATGATATTCTGCTGATGCTTGAATGTTTGTAGGTTTCCGATTAGATGTGCTCTTGGTTCTCGACACACACATGCAGCTTACAAAGTCTATCGACTATCACTGATTCCACTCTCAAAACTTGGGGGCATTCTGTTATCCACAATTTTGGCCATTGTGATGATGTCATGATGATGTTATGATGATAGAAAATCAAGCTCTTCACTAAGAACACTTTCCTGAGAAAAGTTACATTTGTCTTCTTCCAGAAATTATTCTTTTAAAGGATGTTCGTAGGCTACCTATATATCTTCCTACGAGAATGCCTGATTCTCGTAGGCTGATTTAAGCTGGGGTGAAAACCTCTCACACTGTAACTAATAACTAGAGTGCGAACATGTTCCAAAGGAAGGAAAAAGATAAAATCTCGAATCTTCTAGAAGGGAATCTTCTAGAAACATGAGTTGGCTTCGAATGGTTATTCAGGAGCTGGCATTCCAAATATCTTGGGATCATTTCCTATCCAAGTAACTAATCTATCTTCTCCTATATATTGAGGAGATTGCTCATGGAAAGGGGTAAGCAAACAAGCAGCAAGCTAGTTAGAGATTGATTATAGAATTAGTGCAAGACTGTATGGAGGATTGATACTACGGCAGCAAGAGACAACAACAAGGTCATCACAAGTGGTTGATTTTCTTCATGCATGAGAAAGTGTGTGTGTCCAAGCTAGGAGCCATCGAAAGGAGACCTACGACATCAAGGCTCAGGTTGTAAGTTTCACTTTCAATTAATTCAATACAACAATATGTCCCTTTCCCATAAAGATGATGTCACTTTATTACATAACTCCTTGATCATATGTATAGACTAGTTATTGAATATATTAATCTGCCTTTACTTCAATTGGTTCGTTCTGTTGTGATTTGGATGGGATGAGAGCATTGGAGCAAATCTTGGAACAATAGAGATCTAAGGAAAGCGTTCATAAGGTATGTCTATGATCCTCATCTCTCAGTTCATTCAATAGTCTAGATCTAGGGAAAGTGTATTATTCTATCCTGTTTTGTTCTAGATCCAGGTGGATCTATGGAGATTGGTTTGTGTCCGCACTCATGGATTTATCCTGAAATAGAGACAGGATCTAACTCTCCTACAGACGTCAGCGAACAAAGTGGGCCAATAGTACCCAGCTCTGAGAATTTTGTGAGCTGTGGTCTTCCAGAAATGGTGCCCTCTACATAGACCACTGTGAAACTCAACCATGATCCTACCAGCCTCTTGTGGATTTATGCATTTTAAAATCACCCCCAGGGTGTCTTTCCAGTATAAAATTTGATCGACGAGGTAGCATCTGACTGCTTTGAGCTTCAAATCTCTTGCCTTGTTTCTTTGCAGGCCATCTGGAGGCCACAACTCCTGTAGAAAGTATATGACATCCTTATACCAAGGACATGGAGCCAGTAGGGGCTCTGTTCGAGGGTCTACATTGGACAACTGATTCTGCTGGTTTCCTGGACATGCATTGATGAAATCTACCCCCAAATCTTTGTAATTAGCTTCAGCCAATAGCTTGGCTAAGCCCTGACCTTTGATCAATTTGGTAGGCCTTATTTCCAAGTCAAATTCCAGGATCTTGGCTATCTATTTACTTCTCCTCCCATCTATGTCGAGCTGTACCAGGATGTCCTTCATGGAGGCCGAAGGAACATAAGCGGTCACCTTTGAGTGCAAGACATAGAATTTGAAAGCTTTGAGAGATTTCACTAAAGCATAGACCTATTTCTCCATGATTTCATACCTGACCTCTGCATCTCTTAATGCCTTGCTGAAGAAGGGGATAGGTTTCTCTCTCCCTTCCTTATTTTTCTGCAGCAAGACCGCCGCTACTATATCAAAAGAAGCGAAAGAGAAGATCAGGAAATCTTTGGAATAGTCAGGGCTGATCAGCATGGGTGCCTCAGTCAATTCCCTTTTTATTTGGACAAAATATTCCCTGGGTTTAGCGGTCCATTTCACTTCATTTCCCTTCTTGAGCATGGCTATGATGTGTTTCACCAGCTCTTTAAAATTTGAGACGAATCTCCTCAGAAAATTAATCTTCCCCAAAAAGGCTTGAACTTCCTTCTTAGATCTAGGAAGTGATAGGGTCTGAATTTACTCTACCTTGCTAAGATCAATCCTCACTCCTTCTGCTGATACTATATGTCCTAACAACTTCCCTTCTTTCATAGCAAACAAAGATTTCTTGGGATTTAGGGAAAGGCCAAACCTCTGACACTTCGGAAAAACTTTTCTCAGGTGACAACAATGCTCTTTGTCAGACCTAGAGAAGACTGTTATGTCATCCAGATAGATCACCACAAACTTATATTTCTCCCCGATGAAGGCTATGTCCATGGCTCACTAAAATGTCTCTCCTGCATTAATCAACTCAAAAGGCATTTTTGCATACATGAATGTACCCCGAGGAGTGGTGAAGGCCATTTTTTCTCTATCCTCAGGCATGACTGATATCTGATTATAGCCAGAAAAATAGTCGATCATGGAAATCCTAGATGCATCGGTTACCCTCTGCAATATGTGTTCCATGTTGGGTATGGGATAATTGTCTTTCTTTGATCTCCTGTTCAGGTTCCTAAAATCGACACAAAGTCTGATTTCTCCACTTTTCTTTCTTACCGGAACGAAATTGGCCACCCATTCGGAATATCTCAAGGGGACGATGATTTGTGCCTTTAACAACTTCTTCACTTCTTTCTCCATGACAGGCAACAACATGGGATTTATCTGTCTTAGCTTCTACCTAAATGGCTTAGCCTCTTCCTTCAGTGGGATCTTGTGTTCAATGATGGATGTATCATACGTCTTGAGGTCTTCATAGGTCCATGCAAACACATCAGCAAACTCTCTCAACAAATCAGTATATTCGTCCCTCTGTTCTCTGGTCAAATTCCTTGACAACTTGACAAACTTAGGCTCCTCTGGTGTGCCAATGTTGCACTCGACTGTGTCAACATCTTCATCTGCAACCCTGCCCTTTACTGCCACATCATTCCCATCGAACAATATTTCTAATGGGACTAGTCCCCTTGGAATGTGATTGCTAGGTAGCTGAATAATCTGGTCGTTAGCAATTTTATTTAAAAACACCTCAGGGTGGGGGTCACCTTCCAGGTTTGGATCCTAATTAATGTGCAACGCAGAAAATTCATCAATAGATTGGAGAAATTTTTTGATTTCTAGATCATCTTTGAATACCTTCCAATGCTTGACATTGTCCAGCACAGAGGGCCTATATTTTATTTCAACATCATATTTGGCCATAGACGGCCGAGGGACCTTGAAATGGCTAGCTGAAACAACTAAAGAATCGGCCACAACATTATCCTCCCTTGGAATAAAAGATATGTTGAAGGCTGAGAAGAAATTGTTAATCAGGTCCCATACCTCGTTCCTGTAACTTATGAGTCGAGGATGCTTGGACCAATAGATATTCTTGACTTGTTGGATTATCAACTTAGCATCTCCAAATATTGCTATCTCTTTAATTCCCATTTCCTTTGCAGCCCTCATACCGAGGACAGGCACTTCATACTCTACCACATTGTTGGTAGCTTCAAATTCCATCTTGTATGATAGGGATATGGTCTCTTGAGAAGGTGACACAAAAACCAATCCCGCACCAGCACCTTCCCTGGAGCAGGCTCCATCAAAATTTTTTTTCCAAACAGAGATGGTTGGAGGGGGAATTGGGTAATTAGGACTAGGCTACTTTTTGACTTGGAAAGGGTCTTCAGGAGCATCAATGAGCTGCAATAAACTAGACCCCAAATCAGTGTCAAGTGAAAATATAGGGTGATTGGTGGGGTTTGCTTCATCACTAACAATGTAGGCCAGCTGATCTTCCCTATATAACCTCCTTTGTTCCCCTCCAAAGACTAGAATGGTGGAATACGTGAGATCCATCTGTAATGTTCCTCCAAGATTTTTAATCCAAGATCTTGACAATAGCATGCCAAACTTGGGGGGAACATCAGCTACCACAATATCCATGACCACACTCTTCATGGGCAGCTGAAACAAGGAAACCACCAGGTCTTTGATGACTCCCAGGCACTACACTCTCCTTGACTCAAAAGAGTACAAATCATGATAAGTTTTTGTCACCTCCAATCCCAATTCTTCCATTACTATTTTGGGCATAAAGTTATAGGAAGCCCCTGAATCCATGAGGCAGTTATGCAACACTTTATCATGTATGTTTAGGGATGTGTAGAAAGGGGGGGGATGAATCATCTCTATCTTCTACCATGGGGCCTAGGACAACTACTGGCTTTTCATCTTGGAGATTTATGGAGTCTGTGGGAAGGCATGAGACCTCAGACTGTAAAATATCAAAGAAGCATTTCTTGAACCCTTCATGTTTGATCAATTCGGTCAGGGGCACAGAGATTCTGATCTTTTGAACTTCATGCTCGAAATTAAAAGAAGATGTGAGCTTTGGGATTTCTCTTATTTCAGGAACATGACTCTGGACTATGGGAGAGAGGGGTCGGGTCTTATTACCTCCATGACTGTCTGCTACTTCATTAGTAGGTTTCTCTGTTCTAGTGAGATGCTCATGAACCTCAGGTGCTACTGTCTTTTTATTGGACCTCAGATCATACCTTCCTTGGCCGCCACTAGTCTTTTCTTCCTTGCTCAGTTCATTTAGCTGACTGTCCATGAGAGACTCCTCGTATGCCATTTGAGTGAGATGAGGGAAAGGAGGAGTGTCTCCAAGGTAGTGGATTTCAGGATCAAGCTCATATGTTTCCCCTTCTTCCTCCTCAGCCACACAATTGTTTTGAAAAGGGGCCTAAATTTTCTAGTCTTCTCTGTCTCTTCCCCTCTCTCTTTGCATAGTCAGGGGAGAAAAATTGTCCAGCCTCCTGAAACCTCCTTTGTTTTCAGTGTTCTAAGGGTCCTTGTATGCCTTCCTCCCTTCCACTTTCATTCTCTCCATTTCTGCAGACAGGGACTTCACCATCTTGGTTAGTTCATCCACTTGAGGGTGGGGCACTAACGGGCCAGAAGTTGAAGCTTTAGATCTTCCCTTTCTTCTATCTGCATCAACCTTGTTCCTCAGTTTGACAACTACTAATACATTAGATTCCACCTCTATGGCCACATCGTGCATTTGAGATAAGGAGGTGGCTCTTCTTTCTCTCAGTAATAGATAGAAATTGGGGCCAAATGCACTAGCATAAGAAATTTTGGCTGAAGCTTCTGAGGGTTTTATTTCGGCAGGAATTTTATTATACATCTTATTAAATCTTTTGGAGAAGTCAGAGATAGAATCTCCTTCCATTTTCTTCAAAGACACGAACTCTATCATGTAGTACATGAAATCTTTCCTATCACCCCACTACCTCAGGAAAGCACTATCCAGGGCTTCAATCCCAGTAATAGATCCAGGGGCCAATCCTCTAAACCATTTTCTCACCTCGCCATCTAGGCTCTGGATGAAGACTCTCATCCAGACATCTTCATTTTCAATGTTTAGGTTGTCTGCATAACTATAGAAAGCAGCCAAATGCTCTTAAGAAGTTACATCCCCTTCTCTGGTGAACTTGGGCATGTATTTCAAGTAATCTCTAGTAGGGAGAGGATTCATAGGATGGGGAACAACTAAGGGAGCATATCTGGCAGTGACTATGGCATCCATTCAATTCAGAGGGGGGTTAGCACCAACCATAGGAATATTAGGTGGAGGAGAACTCGGAGGAGAATGAGTTCATGAAGGGGCTACTGGGAATGAGTCCCTAAGTGGAGTGGGAAACATAAGGGGATTTAAGGAGAAGGCTAACGAGCTCAAGTCAGCAGGTGCTCCTCTTTGCACAGGAGTGGTAAAACTAGGCATGGGGAAATCTTCTGTGGTCCTGGGTCTATGCCAGGGTACAACTTCAAGGGAAAGGGGAGTGATAAGGATTTCACCCTCCAATCCCAGACCAGGAGGGGAAAACTCAGCAGGAACACTCCTAAAATTTAGAAAGCAGAAAACTTGAGAAAACGGTCTGCTAGGGGGATGAGGAGAAGAAAATGGAGTTTCTATAGAAGGAGACAGTGGATTACCTGGTTTAGCAGTGGAAGTTTCTCCTTCAGGGGCCTTTCCTTTTCTGAGAATCACCTATGGATCAGCTACAGGTGTAGATAGGGGCAGCTATGGATGGGACCGCATATGTCTGCCTCTGGAAGCCACAACTAAAACAACAGGTTTGCTCCAGTGGAGTCATCACAATGGATTCACGAGGTGCACAGTAGAAATATTCAAAGGCTTTGATACCTAATGCACCTTCGAAATCAAAGGCTCAATGTCGTTCAATCTTGGGGAAAATTTTCAACTTCATCCCCGACAATAGCGCCATAAATGTTAGTGTCAAAAGTCACTCCTGGATTGCTTGCAGGAGCAGAGTCCGACACCCATCAGTTTTATTTCATGATTTGTTTAATGGGATGATCGATTGGAAGCCAACTCAATACGGTGTGGTTCTAACTCTGAAACTAGGCTAGGTAGGCGTGGGTAGGTGAGGTATTAATTAAACTTCAGACAGTAAGTTGTAGTAAGGGTGAGTAGGGGGAATAATTGTATCAGAGAATTGCAAAGGTCTGTCGTAAACATTAGGTTTCTAACATGCTATGGGAGAAGACATCTAAATGCAAGATCTTCTTGCATTCAAATGCAAAACACAGGAGAATACAACAATGCAACAATAAATCCTTTATCATAACATGATTGGAATAATTCACACGAATCAGTCGTTCACGAACTCTCTCAGCATAAGATGAAAATTAGATGGAGTAAGAAAGAATGTCTGTCATAAAACAAGAAATCTCTCATACAGATGCATAACCAAATAAATGGAGTGTGTTAAAACTTTACAATCGAGAGCTTTGCTCTACCATCGATACTTTACAAAATACAAAGACTGAGTTTATATACTCAGAGAAAATTGCCTAATAGAGGCATGCCCAGTCGCCCAAGGCTTGGTGTCCCTTCAGTCAAACTTGTACTGATATTCGTTGTCAGACACCACCTTAACTGTGCATGGCTCCCGCAGGGGGAGTAGTTGAGTCAGTAAATGCCAAGTTAGTGTGTGCAGACCTTCTCCGGCTGGTCGAGGACTCGACATGGATTTTCTGAAAGAATGGGTACACAGGACCCTCTCGAGCGGACTGCTTTCCAGGCCCTCCATACTTCGCACTTAATGAATGAGGAGAGGTTTCAACTACCCCTCCTTGCCTTCATTTACTCTGAGTGAGAAATAGTATTGAAATCGGATCTGATGGTGCTTGGAGATCATGATGATACCCTCTGTACTAAACTCGACACCTTTAGCCTTCTTTACACAGCTCCTTTCTTTCCCCAAGTGACCACAGGTGGTGACCATGTGCTTATTCCCAAGGCGCTCTCAGTGTTCATGAATGGGAAGGGGATGATCCTTGCTTATCATAGTTGCGATGGGAGAAACACTAAGATGGCTCAATTGAGCGCCACGCATCCTTCAAATCTGACGGTCCTAAACTCACCCGACGCTATTGTGGGCCCAACTTTAAAATTTCTTTCCCTTTCATGATTTGCAATTTCGTGGGTCAAAGACCCTCGGCTCCCTTTTCTAAACTCTCGATCCCCGAGATGGCGATATGGGTCGGGCCCCCTTTATGATCAGTGCTCTCTACATGTAACTGTCGGCTAGAGCCCAAGTACTAACGCCTCTCGCAACTCGCAGCTTCGTGAGCTGGAGTATCAAACTTTAGCATTCTCCCCTCGCGAAGTCCCGAGACACGATGGTCAGAGAAGGTTGACCCCCTCTGGGAACTTTTCGTAACTCGCAACCTCGCGCAACTAAAATACATAGTCCATCCTCCAAACTTATGAACCCCAAGTTCAAGAAATAACTACTGTGCTTATATTGATCATGATTGACACCCCTTGAAAACCTTTTTGCGCCATAATTAGTGTGACTCGGTTAGCTGCAACAACCCATTAACCACTGCTCTGCTCTATCGATGAATTCTTGCCACAGAAGAATGAAGTGCCCACTCGCTTGATTTAAAGTCCGAAAAGGACCTCTTCTATGTGTTGCGCTTGGGCGCCTCTTGTGCAACCTACAGACCTAGATATCCCTATGCCGAAGGCAAGTAATGCTGCTAACAGACTCTAAGTGAAGTGTAGTTTCCTTACAAATTGCAGGAAAATAAAAATTGGAAGGCTAGGGGCCCTCAAACAATTCATAAAAACCCTTACAATTTGAAAAAATTGGACTTATGTGTGGGCTATAGTTCTGACAGGCGTGCAGAGGGTGCACAATGTGTAGAATACACAAAGTAATGAATCTTGTTTTAGAAACAATGTGCATAGTGCACGTGTGTGGGCCTTAGAATCCGTGCACTTCCTATCACATGTTGCGGAAGAAATTTCCAAGTGAAATACTCCTTCCTTAGCTCTGAATTTTGATCTTGGTAGGTTGGGCTAGGCCAGTTTTGGTACCTTCATGTCAAAATAATCAAAATGATGTGATCTCAAGACTTAAAAAGGGAGGAATTTGTTGCGCCCTTCGTTTTTTGTTTGAAGTTGAAAAAGGAGGACTACAATCCTAGTTTTGGTCAAACACGAGTTGCACAAGATACAAAAGAAGTTGGACAGTGGAGAAAGTAAAGAAATATAAATCGGTTGTGAAAATGGGCAGTGCAACGCCAACAAGGAAAAATCAGTTACAACAGAACAAAAAAGCATGCAGAGCCCAAATCCAGAAGATCTCACTCAGTCTATATATGAGATGCATATTATTCTAAAAGGGTTTGGTTTTTGGATGTTAGTGTTGAGTATAGTTGGGTGTAGTTGAGAAAAGGTTATGTAATTGTAATTTGCATATGGTTTTGGGAAAAAAGGGGTAGATAGAGCTCTATGACATGAGTTTCAAGTCAGAAGTATATATCATAATACTGATTTGTATCTCTGAGATTGAATCTGAGAAGCTTTGTTGCTAATATATAAAGAAGGACCTAAAATTTAGAAATATACTATGTCATTTTGTGTTTATGCTTATGAATTGTCTCTTTACAGTACTTCTTTATGCTTGATAAGATCAATATGATATATCTTTTTACACATGATTCTACAACTTGAGTGTCTTTATTTCCAGTATGAATGAGTTCAGATATGTTATGTGGTTAGCCTATCTTGTGCAATATCATGATGAATATTGAAGGTTCTGGGAAGCCACCTAAGTATTCTCCTTGCCCTTCAATATGTTTTTGTTTTTGTTGTGCTTCGGGTGAGACTTATTATCTTTGGAGGAGATGAAAATACCAGTGCTCTAGACTACTCGGTACCTTTTGTTGGTAACTTGAGAAGGACCATGGTATGATCAATTATGCACCAACAAAATGGTTTCATTCTCGGAACCTGCATTAAAAGGGAACTTATAGGGAGAATGATTCCATAGATTCATAGATATGATATTCAGCAGTGGTGGGAGAAAAATTGTGACGTATTCATATGGAAAGAAGCAGAGCTGAGAAGAAAATTTGTGAAAGATACATAGGAGGTAGTATTTTACTTAGAAATATCGAGTGACTAGTATGAGATATTCTGGGTTAAGTTCCCAGAATAACTTTTCCACTGGATAGATAAGCTTCAAGAAGATCCAAAATTCCAAGAACGAGTCAAGAATACTTGTGCTTGGGATACACAAAATATCACAACACTTCATCAACTTGATCATCTAGTAATGTGAGTGATCAATTTTTGGGTCAGTACCACATTATACAAATACATTATAGAGTTTACAGCTGAGAACCACCAATATTTTTCATGGTTAGAAGCGTATTTCAAGAAAGACGCAAGGGGAAGACTGTTGAGAGAAATCCCCCTATGGATTAAGGTTTTCTTGATGGAGGAGGGGATGTTGACTATTTCCCTGACTGATATGGAAGCGTAAACACCCTCTCTTGGGGTGGGGTGATTTTGGGGTGGATTCATGGCCTGAGAGAGGAGAGAGGGTTATCTAATAAAGACACATTTATTTCCCAATTTCCCCCCACCATTTCTGGAGAGTACCTCTTTATTTTTACTCAAGCTTGAGGAGGATAACATATTCTTGTAAATGTATGATCATCCTTTAGATGATTCCCTCATAGTATGTTTAACGAACCCTAAGAAGGAGTGATTTGATCCCATATGGGTCTTTCAATGTTTTTTTAATGAGTCCAAAGAAAGAAAACTCAGGGGTTTTTCATTTTTAAGGAGTCTGAAAAACACTTAAAGAGAACTCCATCAGGTCCTTTTTCGTAAGTTAATCTAATGAGACCAAAAAAAAGATAACCTACCACTCATCAGATGTTTTCTTCAAATACTTTTATGAGTGTGAAAAGAATAAGTTCACTCGGCCATCTTTTCATGTTAAGGGAGCTTGAAAAGATATTAAAGGATACTCCATAGGTTTCATTTTTTATATTTCCAATGTGAGTTCGAAAAAATGAAAAAAGACTACTTGATTACATTCTCATGGTTTCACGAGCATGAGAAAGAATTAAGACTCTGCTTGGAGTTTTTCCTAAAAAACCCTAAAAGGATTTGTACATGCGAAAAATATGCAAAAACAAATAAAAAAGGGTGGACCCTTGTTCCAACGTCTCGTCTTTAGACCTTTTAATCTGCAAAAGTCAACACTTGCCAAGTTTTTAAGACTTTAGGGCATGGATAAAATATAAAAATAATATAATTTTGCATATAAAATGTGATAAAAGTCAATAAAATAGGACAAAAACACCATTTTACCATTTCATTTGTAAATTTACCCAAATAGTGCGCCAAAGCCCTTTTTCTCCCCAAATTTCAACTGTTTATTGCAGAGCGTCTAATGGATTATTTCGTCAACTGTCTCCATCAAACAAGTAACCTTCTTCTCTTTCATCTTTTCATGGTTTCAAAATTTGTTTTTATTGATCAAATTAGTGTGTTGGTTCGATTTGTTGGGGCTAACTATGCGTTGAGATCGTTGTAGGTCTCCTATATAGTGAACTAGGATGATCTAGGATCGTTGCAGGTGACCCTATAAGTAGGGTGAGATGAATTCGCTCTGTGCAAATGCGTAGCCCTGCAAAGACCACAACCAAAAATTTAAAAAGATAAACCTAACTAGAAAAAAACTCCATGAAAGAATTTTATGTTTCTAATCTTATTTTATTGTTCCTTGGCAAGCTTTCATTGGTCAAGATGTTGGAGTGGCATGAGCAAGAGCATGAAGAAGAGTATTAATTTATCAGGAATGACCCAGGGACATTTATGCCTCTAAGGCAATGTGGGTTACTAAAACATTTTAGGATTCAAGGCATGAGAGCCCAGTTGAGATTAATAGAGTACTTGGTTCACATGTGGGATGCGAATGAACATGCATTTCACATGGGTTTCCATACACTCACAAAATATATAGAGGATATATATTTCTTGACAGGGTTGTCTCGTCGTGGTTCATGGGTGTCGCTTACATGTAGCAGGGTTGGCGGTGAGCCCATGGATTACTATGTTCACTACCATTGTGTTCCAGGTACCGAGAAACATAGTGACAAGGTAGCCATCAAGGATGTTCGAGATCTGTCATTGCAGACTATCCTTTACACCATTACTTGCATGGCAGGGAGTGCAGCTCCCCATATGGATTTGCAGAGACATTTTCATTATGTGATAGGATGCATGGAGCCCAGGGTCTTCAATTGGTGTGAGGGGGTCCTAAAAAGAATGAAAACACAACTTACCAAGTGTCAAAATGATTTGCTAAAGAAATTTGGATATGGGTCCATTTTTGTGTCCTTCTTTATGGAGAGGGGTCGTGCCCTACGTATGCAGGTAGAGTGGGGTATACCCACTCCATAGGATCCACAAATGAAGAGGTGGGTATACATTATGGCTCTTCATGGTGGTGTTCCCATTGTCAAGTATGATGATATATTCTTTCAATGGATAAGGAATTAGCTGCTCATGGTGGAAGACCATGCATATGTCGGGGTATATTTCTGTGGGGATCCAAATCTATCTCTTCCTAATGGGTCCCAGTGGGGGGACATAGGCAAGAAGGAAATTTTGTTTATATATATTTTTTGATATTTTAATGATATAAAATGTTTTTTGTGCTATTTATCTAATGACTAATCAAGTGATCTCAACAATCCAGATGTGGGGCCTTATCATCTGCAAGGATCATCTCCCATCTAGAGACATAGAGAGAGAGGTGTTGTAGTAGGGGTAGCTCCCTAGGCACTACCAATGCCACATAGTGGGCGTATCTGCATCTATCATTCGACTGCTCCATAGAGTGGCACGGGAAGTCACTTGTTACAGTGAGTAGTATCCTTGATGATTTTTGAACATGAATCCATGAGCTTCACATCTTTGATATTTTGGTCTTCAGACAAAACACTTTTTGTAAACTTGTATCGTTATAAATATAAAATTCCTACTATAAATCCCATTTTTGGGTTCACTCAAAGGAATTCCATCATAATATACCATCTCATAAGCCTCTTTCTCCAACACTTGTTTCAGAATATAAGGACCCCGCCACATGGGCTTGAATTTACCGACCCCTAGTAAATCACTATCTTGTTCATAAAGGAGAACTAGATCAGCTTCATAAAATACACGTGGTTTGACATGATTGTCATATTGAGCTTTGACATGCTTTTTCTGAGTTTCAATGACTAAGGCAACATCACGACGAGTTTTTTCTAATTGCATCAAATACAAAAGACATTCCTCTTTAGCTGAGGTGTTAGGGAGAAGTTCGATAGCTAGTTTCAAATGTGGGATTTCACATTCAATCAGAAAAATTGCTTTAATACCATATACTAACTAGAAATATGTGAACCCCATGGTCGACTTAACAGATGTCCAATAGGCCCATAATGCCGAGAAGAGAATTTTGTGCCAATTTGACTTGTGAATTCCTACCATCCATCAAAGCGTAGTAGTGAGTAATTTGTTGATTGCTTCAACCTAGCCATTGGCCTCTGGATAATAGGGAGTTGATTTTTCATGTCGAAGACCCAACTTCTTGGTAAGTTCAAACATCATGAAATTGTGAAAATGACTACCGTAATCAGTGATGATGGCTTGAGGGAGACCAAATCTAGTAACGATATAATTGAATATGAATAATGTTGTAGTTTTTATGGTATTATCAAATGTAGGCATCACCTCAGCCCACTTAGTGAAATAATCCATGGCTATGATGATGTATCCATGTCCTCGACCGAGTGAGGTTTACATCTCATGAAGTCAATGCCCCATTTAGAGAATGGAATGACAGAAACTATAGGGTGAAGAGGAGTAGGGTGGGATCATATCTTATTGTTGTAGGTTTGACAAGCATGGAATTTCTCGATGGTAGTAATGAAATATTTAAACAATGAAGGCCATAAATAACCATCTCGTAAGATATTTTGGGCAGTGGATTACCCAAACATATGACCGCCACATGCTCCAGAGTGACATTCATTCAAATATTTCTCAGCTTCATCATAGGTGAGACATCATCAAAATATGGAATCAATACCACAGCGGTAAAGGGTATCACCAAGGATAATGTATTGATGGGCTTGATACCGAATATGATGATTATCTGTACTAGAAAGATTAGACTAGAAAGTTTGGGTCTGAAGATAAATGATAATATATCTATACCATATGTCATCAGAACTTATCATAAAGAGAGATTCATCAGGTTAGGAATCCTTTGCCATAGTTTTTGTTTCAGTAGAGGGAAGGTCACATATCAATTCAGAAAAAACCAAACACTTCTTTGACTTGGCATGTTCAAACTCCAAATCAAACTCTTGGAGAATAACTATCCATTTAGAGTACTTTCCCCCCAACAATTGTCAAGTAAGGATGTGTTGCATGGGGTTTCAATCGGAAATGACTGTGGTTCTACGTAATAAGATGTAGTGACGAAAATGTTTAACAACTTGAACAACTACCAAGGCCATTTTCTCCACATGTAAATATTTTTTTTTGGTAGTTGTGATACTCTGAATCAAATAGTATATGACATGTTCATCACGTGAATCATTCTCTTGGACCAGAACCATAGCAATGGTAGATTCCAAAGTAGCTAAGTACAAGAACTAATCTCGACTATAATCAAGTGGAAACAATAGCGGTGTATGAGTTAAGGTGAGTTTCAAAGATTCAAAAGATTTGTTGGAAGTGTCATCCAATACAAAATCGTAACCTTTCTTGAGAAGCCGAGTAAATACTTTCATTAATTCAGCGTAGTTGGCAATGAATCGATGCAAAATAATTTCCTTCCCTTGCAAACTTTGGAGTTGGCGTAGTGTGGAAGGAGGAGGAAAATTAAGAATAGCCTCAACCTTCAAGGGGTCTACCCTAATCCCATGTATAGACATAATAAAACCAGGAAGTTGTCCAGACTCTACACAAAAAGCACATTTATGTGAATTCAATCATATGTGATAATAACGACAGTGTAGGAAAATGGCCCATATATGTGCTAAGTGATATTGACGATGCATAGAATGTGTCGATAGATAGTCTAGATAGGGTTGTGAAATGTGCTTAATGTCGTGAAAATCATAATACATAGCGCGTTGAAAAGTTGCACTAGCATTTTTGAGAACAAAAGGTAATTTCTAGTACGCGAAGGTTCCCCAAGGGAAAATAAAATAAGTCTTATGTTGATTCGCAAGAAAACTATTGATTGTATTATAGCCGAAGAAATTGTCCATCAAGGAGAATATTTCACTCCTGACACAGTCATCAAAAATTTAGTCAACGAAAGGGGTTGGATAGTTGTCTTTGGGACAAGCTTTGTTTATATCCCTATAATCTACACAAACGCAGACTGTGCCTTGTTTCTTGTTAACCAGAACAATATTGGACACCCAATCGGTCAAATCCACAGGATAGACAAAACCATATTTAAGAATTTTTTCAACTTCAAGCTTAATATTAGCAGCTTTATGTCGATGTACTGGGAGAAGCCTCTATCGAATAGGTTTAGCATCCAGGTAAGTCTTAATCACATGCACAACAATATCAGGATCAATACCAGGAATTTATTCATAACTCTAGGAAAAAACATCAGTGAATTCTTGGAAAAGGGCTTTATAAGTGTGAACCTCATCAGTAGAACATCAGGCACCGATATGAACATTTTCCATGACTCCAAGTTTAATTGATATGTCCAGAGGAATGGTAGGTGAAATATTACTCAAGTTCCCTTCATACAAAACATCGTGCATTGATTTAGGAACAGAGGAATTAACAACAACGATGGATAGAGTCGAAATCTGTTGGTAACTCTCTATGGTCTCATGTTCCAGAAAGACTATAGAACGATGATGCCCATCATGTCTATGGAGTATCTTCTATAGATATGAACATCATGATCATCTCACCAGTAGGAAATATCACATGGAATGGATCAGGAGATGTATCAACGAGAGAAGGAGGAGAAGGAGTTGTTGATTGAATAGCTTGATAAGCCTATTCTACTGGACCCAAAGGAATTCATTCATTGTAATGAAGATAGTCATTGGAGCTAGGAACTATCCATGGGTCATAAGACTCATGGGTTTCACTAACAAAATTCGATATCATGTTAATTGAGGCGACAAAAGGAGGAGGAATATCGGGTGGTGGGATAGGAAATGTACCCATTAATGTTGAATCTTTTAAGAGACCCATGTTGACATTCTCATAACTAGGAGGTGCTTTTGAAATGAAAGGTATGTTGCTAGTACATGAATTAGAATTAAAGAAGGCCAATTTATTGATACTAATGAATTTTCCTTGGTGTGGGAAACGTAACACACAGAAAAGAGTAGAAAAATTTGTGCACATGGAATCAATCCAGCTATGGCCAAGTAGAAGGTTGTAATCGAGAGGTGCATCAAAGACCTCAACCTCAACGTTAACTGCCTTACCTTCTAACATAATAGATAATTAAGGAAGAATATCGTAATGTTTAAACCCTGTACCATTAAAATCCTTAAGAGTATTGTGCGACTCAGTAAGGGTAGGAGAGCCAATAGCTTTCCAACAAGTGATGGACATGATGCAAGTCGAGGCTCCTTCGCCAATAACAATTCGAAAAATATTCTTATTTTCCACAACAATTTGTATCTAAAATGATAATTGAGGAGGAAGCCTTCGAATATGATATTCCAATTCAAATATTATTAAATTAGTATCGGTAGGATCAATTCCACCAATATCCTTTAACAATGACTTTTGTTGAGTTGGAAAACTTTGAAGGACTTCGAGAGTCGACATTGTAGAGGGTTCTTGCACAAGGTATTCTAAAATACTTTAGTTTTAGGCAACACATGCATGAGGATTAAATGAGGAATTTCGAACAATTCCCTTGGGAGGAGGACGAAGAACTATATATAGGCCCAGTCGTTTGAGATGAAGAGGACCATTTGGAGGTGAAGTTGGTGGAGGAGGTTGAACCAATGGAGGTGGTAAATCATCAACATTCTCTTTTGAATGAGAATAATATTTAGCTTGAGTTACGACTGCAACTTCGTTCTTCTTGGATTCACCAGTACACATAAGTACATAAGATGTGATAGAGGGTGAAGGTTGGTCATGAATGCCCAATTGGGCCTGCTGATGAGAAGGAAATGGTTGTGACAATACAAAAGGTGTAGAAGGTGTCCCGATCCCTTCTAGGAACTTAGCAACCTCAACACACCATGGAAAATATTTTTTATAATGATCCTCACCATAGATAAGGAAAGGATAATGAGTTTTTCACTTATCTTTGTCATCAGCAGGCTGTGTTTTGGGTTTCTCAGATTGTTGATTATTATTTTTGTCCTCCTTATTCCTAACCTTCCCTTTATTTTTATTTTTATTTTTAACAGTAGGTGTAGATTGAATCGAATTAACTTTAGAGGTTTTACCGGGTGAAGTAGTTGGATTAGGAGCATTTTGTACATTAGAAGTAGTATACTTGGGATTGGCATGACTGGCTTGTTTATACTGAGTCTCAACATGAAAAGTTTCAATCATGCCATCAACAATGTGAGAAGCTATTGGAGGTGTTGGAGTAGGATTTGTAGATGGACGAGGAGCATCAGGGATCAAGTCATATAGTGTGCATGTTTGCGAATAAACGAGATCCATATATTGAGCACGATTAATTTCCTTATCTTAAGTGATGACACCACCCATGGAAACATCATGGGAGATAGGAACAATGAGTGATTTGGTAAACCACTCAACCAATAGTTGATCAGGAAGGGGAAATTTGATTAAGAGTCTTCTCCTCCTCCACTCATGAATATGATTGGAAATATGAGTGGAAGAGGATTGTTTAAATGAACTCAAAATTTTAGTTCTCATCTCATACCGAATTGGCAATTGGTAATGTGTTAAGAAGGCCATGGATAAGGTATTGAAGTCATTAAATAATCCTCATAGTAACTCAATATACCATTTGGCTTCTAAACCTGTAAGAGTTTGTTGGAAAGTCATAATATAATGGATTCATCCATAAATGAATTAGATGAACACCAAAGATTGAAAGTCATGATGTCATTATTTGGGTCTTCTCCTGATCGAACATCAAACTTAGGAATGTCAGATGGTATTTTGGCCAGTATTATGGGCCAATAAGGAGAATGAAAAATAGTATCATTCAAAATCCTAGATAAATTTGGTAAATCGAAAGTAACAAGAAAGGGAAATTGTCTGTTCACTTGAGGAAACTGGTATTTTTGAGGAGGTAGTCCTGTAGGTATAACAGTAGGACCATAAGCAGTCTGTAGATATTTAGATAGTCCTGAAAAATTTGTTTGTGGAGGATTTTAAGTCGAATAGACAACATGATTTGGTTGATTAGGTAAGATCCCTTGGAAAGGAGCATTAAACTGAAAAGTTTGACCACAAGTAGGATTCATGGAACCTGGATACGATTGTCCGAGATTACGGGGTACAAAAGAATTGACTTGAGGATGTTTCCCCCCATATGGTTTTTGATTCCCTTGGAAAGGAAGATTCCAATGTTGAGACTGTGATCCAGGCATACTTTTTCCATAAACTAGGTTATGGCCTCCAACTTGAGATTGCCCCCAGTTTGAGGTTGACCTCCAACAGGAATCTAAAAACCATAAGTGACAAAATGACTGGTGCCTCCAATTTGATTGGAGCTACTAGGGACAAGACGATTATATTGATCCAAGTGGATATTAGTGGCCACCCACCTTTTCCAGCTAGCTCAAAACATCCTTCTAGCAATTTTGATAATTTACTATTTTTAGCAGTTTTTTGAGTTCTAAACTTCCAGAGCCGTTTTGAGGCCCTAAACGACGCTTTTTGGCATATGTTGTCGCAAAATTTCATCATGAAATTTTGTGCAACTGTTGTATTCCTTGGATAGATATTTCTAATGGGATATCATATGCCTAAAACAAAGATCATATGCAAAAGTTATGATACTGGGAAGTTGATGTACTGACTTACCCAAACGGGGCCCACATGACTTTTGGTGCTTCATCTCCTAGGGTTAGGTTTTTGATGTTTAGGAAACTCTTGTTTATTGTAAACAGGCCTTAAGAGCCTCATTGCAATAATCTTCTTGCAAATGATCACAACCATCACATCTCTTCTCAGAGATAATCCGCCACCATTCCAACAAGCGTGTTTCCGCTGCATTTTACAATTTCCAGCTTATTTCTTTATTGAATAGAAAACCAATTTTACCGTATCTCTATTATTTTGTGTTAAGCACCTGTTAATAATCTATATTCATTTCATTCTACTCATAAAATCTGGATCAGTGGTATCAAAGCGGTCTTCTCCTTGTCGTCTTAATGCATGTCCCCAATAAGGTCGGAGTACAAAGACTTGGGTCTCAAGCGTGCTTCTCTTGAGGACAAAATCTCTCACATGACCAAGCAACCTCTCATGGTAGGAGAAAATAAATATTATGGGACATGAGATCCTTTCAAACTGTTGATTGAGGAATCCTTCATGCAATAGAGGAACGATATGATGGATAGTTTCGTGCAAATCCTTCGACGGCTACCAACAGGCAACACATCTTCTTCGAATGGAGGCGCCGCTCCCTTCAAGGTACAAATAAACTTCGATATTCCTATATTTGAAGGTCAGATAGACATAGATGCTATAGACAAGTGGTTGACTCTACTAGAAGGGTATTTTTCTGTCCATAACTTTTCAAATAGAGAAAAGACTACTTTTTCACTCCTCAAAGTCATTCCCCATGTCAAAGATTGGTGGGAAACGTTCTGTGAGCAAAAGGAAACAGAGGAACCCTCTTCATTTTCAGTCATGACCACCTGGGAATCCTTTAGGGATGCTATTAAGGAACAATAATACCCTATCAAAAGTTATGACGATCTGTATACCAAATGGACCACACTACAGCAAGAAAGAGACCAAGCAGTGCCATATTTCACAAATATATTCCATACCTTGCACAACAAGCTGGGTATCAAAGATTCAGAGTGAAATATGTTTCTCAAGTATTTTGGTGCTCTACATAGATACATCTAGAATGAAATGGAATTTTTGGATATCTCATCCTTGGGAGAGACCTACAGATATGCCATCAAAATCGAGCAGAAGCTCAAACAAAAGACACAACTATTTGGGCCTGGGAACCCCTCACCAAAAAAGCCAGGAAAGGGAAGCCCCAACACATAGAAAAAAGGACAGAGAAAATATGGATAGTATTAGGACAACTAGTCCAAGCCGCAAGTAAAGAAAGACACCAGAAAGACAAACAAAGGCACTAGGAAGTGGTGCGACTTCCATAAGATCCCTTGGCATAACACTCCTGACTTCTGCTCAAAGTAGTCACTGGTGGCCGAAGTGAAAGCCTCTGAATTAGATGCATATTCTGACTCTGAGACAGAACTAGAAAGGGGAAGATAGATCATTGACATGGAAACTAGTGCCACCGTTGCTACCACCAAGCTCCAACCTGGTGAACCATATGAGCTAGAAGAGGGAGAGCGCCTCTTCCATTCACAGATGTGGGTAAAAGGTACCCCACTGCACTTCATAGTTGATAGTGGTAGCCAGAAGAACCTCATCTTAGTAGAGGTCATCAAGTGGTTGGCCCTGCCAACAATGTCACACCCACAACCCTACACCATTGGATGGCTTCACCAAGGAAGCGATCTTCGTGTCATCCAATAGTGTCGACTGTCATACGACATCAAGCCCTTCAAAGATGAGGTATTGTGTGATGTTTCTCCTCTCGAATTTTGTGATGTTCTTTTTGTCCAACCTTATTTATGGAAATGTCATGTTGTATATGAGTCTAGGCCTTGTAGTGTTATTATTACTTTGAACAGGAAATTGTAGAGGATACCCGAGGTAGCCCCACCTAGTGTTATTTCTTTGATCTCTGCTAAGCAATGTAGGAAGGTCATATCTCAGATGGGAAATTTTGTCTTCTTCGTGATTCGTTCCTAGAATAAGCAAAAGATCACAGCCAAATCTAGGGTCTCTATGGCTGACCTCTCCACACAATAGAAGCAAGTAGATAAGGTCATGGAAGAATACTCAGATATCTTCCCCTCACCTATAGGGGTACCTCTACACTGTCAGGTCAAGCACCCCATTAATATAACCCCCGATGCACCGCTTCCCAATGGGACAGTCTATCATCGCTCTTTGTTAGAGAATGAGGAGATCAAGTGACAAATCCAAGAACTTCTCCACAAGGGGCACATCCATCCCAGCTCATCACCTTGTGGGAGCCCAACTGTTCTAGTACAGAATAAAGATGGAACCGGGTGACTCTGTATTGATTATCGAGCTCTGAATAAAATCACAGTTAAAAATTGATACCTGATTCCATGAATCGATGACGTCCTTGATCAACTTATGGGGGCCAAATACTTCAGTAAGATTGATCTAAAATTTAGCTACCACCACATCCTGATAGAATAGACAAATGTATGGAAGACCACCCTCAAGTCAAAGGAAGGCCTTTTTGAATGGTTGGTCGTGCCCTTTGGATTGAAAAATGCTCTAGACACTTTCATGAGCATAATGGATGATATCCGAGGACCATTCACCAATACATTTGTAGTGTTATATTTGGATGACATTCTAATTTACAGCAAGACTTGGGTCAAACACTTGTAGCATATTCAGCAGGTTATGCACACCTTGTGATAGCACAAGCTATATGCCAACTTGAAAAAATGCTCCTTTGACATGGACAGGGTCCATTACCTGGGAAACATCATTGATCAACATGGCATACATGTGGATCCAACCAAGATCCAAGTCATCCGTGCCTGGCCATCCCCAACCACACTCACTGAGCTTTGGAGATTCTTGGGCCTTACCAATTTCTACCGAAAGTTCATGCTGGGATTCTCCCATATTGCATGGTCCCTCAACCAAATAAATAGGGGTGGTGGTAAGGCAAAATTTGCATGGGGTCGGTCCAAACAATAAGAATTTGATGATTTGAAGCAGCGCTTGTTCTCAACCCCAATAATTTCACTACCAAACATGCATCATCCCTTTGAGATCGAGACAGATGCTTCAAACTATACTGTGGGCACCGTTCTCACTCAACACAGCCACCCTATGGCCTATCACAGTGATAAACTGTTAGATATTGTCCGTAAGTACCCTAATTATGACAAAGAAATTTACTCCATTGTGTAAGCCTATCTCTAGTGGAGACATTACATTCTTGGGAAGGAGACAGTCATACAAACTGATCATAAGTCACTACAGTTCATGCAGACACAGGGAAAATTGCAAAATGACTGCCATCAAAAGTGGTCCACATACTTGCAAAAATTCCACCTCAACATCAAGTATAAAACAGGAAGCACCAATCGCATCACTGATTTCCTCAGTAGACCACTAGTTGTGGCACTCACCATGGCACTAGAATCTTGTGAGCATGAGACCTCTGGATGGCCCCAACTCTATGATACAGACCCTGACTCCACCACCACCTACCAAATGTTGGGTGCAAATGTAGTTGTCGATAATTTCCATCTTCAGGATGGGTTGTTGTGTCGTCTAGGCCATATCTTTGTTCCGTCAAGTGAGCGAGTGAAGATGATCTGGGAATCCCACTACAGTTAGGTGGCAGGACACTTTGGTGTCGAAAAGATAGTGGAAATGCTACAAAAAAATTTCTACTGGCTGAAACTTCAACAGGAGGTCAGCAAGTATATCAGGTCCTGCATTACCTGCACTATTGCCAAACTGACCACTAAGAAATAGGGCATGTACACCCCTCTTCCTACTCCTGACAGGCCATGGGAATCCATCTCAATGGACTACATGTTGTGTCTCCCATCCACCAAGTGGGGAAATGACTGTGTTTTTGTGGTTGTTGATCTCTTTTCTAAGATGGCAATTCTGGTTGCCTATAAGAAGAGAATTACAACAAAGGCCACTGCCACGATCTTCTTTGAATGAGTCTAGGTACATTTTGGAATCCCACAAACCATTGTCTCAAATTGGGATAGTTGATTTCTCAGCACATTCTAGTCAAGCCTCTGGTCATTGCTGGACACCAAGCTCACCAAATCCACAGCCTTCCACCCCCAGACAGATGGCCAAAAGAAGGTTGTAAATCAAATGATTGTGCATATCCTTCACATATATAATTCAAATCACCCTTGCACATGGAATGATAGCTTTTCCTATGTCCAACATAGCTACAACAGAGCCCTGCATAGCTAAATCAACCACAACCCCTTTCAGGTGGGGTTGGGATTCCAACCATTGGGTCCCATAGATGTTGCACTTCCCCTTGTAGCACCTCAACTGACTCATCTCCTTCTCCAACTAAGGTTGAAAAAGCCACCTAGTTCATTGAGAAGATCCATCATATCCACCAATAGGTTCATGATATACTATAGAAGTCCAATGACAAATAAAACAATTCCATGATCAACATCGGGTGCCACATAAGTTTAAGGTGGGCGACAAAGTTTGGTTTCACTTGCAGAAAGAATGCCTTACGGGACCCCATCAGAAGCTTCAACCACTCTGTTATGGATCATACACTATCACCAAGGCCATGGGGGATAATTCTTTTGAGCTCAACATTCCTCCTTTCCTTGGCCTGCACCCAGTGTTCAACGTGGACATCCTTCAGCCTTATTTCCCGCCATTATTGGACACCTCAGATGTAGCAGAACAAATGAAACCAACAGAGCTCAACCCTAACTGCATACAAGAGGAATCCAGTGATCAAATTGTGGACACACATATCAAGGGAACTTGAAAATAAAGGATCCAACTTTATCGAGTCGTCAAAGCAGGAAGCTCCTGCACCAAGGCAAGTGGCTCACCCTGGGCCAAATTCAACAAAAATTTCCTCATCTGATGGGGGAAATCAATGAAATGGAGACCATTGCTTCCTAAGGAGCGAGGATTTATCCAGGTGGATATCGGTGGCCCCCCACCTTTTCCAGCTGGCTCAAAACATCTTTCTAGCAATTTTGATAATTTACTATTTTTAGCAGTTTTTCGGGTCCTGAACTTCCGAAGCTGTTTTGAGGCCCTAAACGATGTTTTTTGGGGTATGTTGCGGTTGTACAATTTCATGAATTTTGTGCAACTGTTGTAGTCCTTGGATATATCTTTACAATGGGCTATCATATACCTAAAACGAAGATAGTATGCAAAAGTTACAACCCCGGGAAGTTGATGTCCTAACTTACCCAAAGGGGGCCCACATGACTTTTGGTGCTTCATCTCCTAGGGTTAGGTTTTTGGATGTTTAGGAAACTCTTGTTTATTGTAAAAATGCCTTGAGAACCTCATTGTAATCATCTTCTTTTGAATGAGTGAAACCATCACATCTCTTCTTAGAGATAAGCCACCACCATTCCAACAAGCTTGTTTCCGCTGCATTTTATAGTTTCCATCTTATTTCTTTATTGAATAGAAAACTAGTTTCACTGTATCTCTGCTATTTTGTGTTAAGCACCTATTAATAATCTGTATTCATTTCATTCTGCTCATAAAATATAGATCATATATCCTCCAGATGAAGGTGTAGGACGAATGTAAGGCCCCATGGAGAGAACCTGGGTAGGTGTAGAAAAAAAATGACTAGCCACATTATACCCAGGAGGAATAAAAAGATTAGACCCTTCAGATGGGTTCTGGGTAGGAATAGAAATGGAATTATTCAAATAATTATACCTAGGGGGAAGTGATAGATTGGATCTAAGAGGAAGCGGTGTTCCAATAGGATCTTGAATGATAACCACATTTCCAGTAGAAATAGGCATAGCTTGTGGGACCATGGTAGCGCTAGTGATATGGAGAGAGAGAATCGAGTGAGAAGTTAGAACCAACAAACAATTGGCTTGAAATGGTGATGAAATTACTAGTTGTGCCCGTAAAATGATCTAAGGTTACTATATAAGTAGTAGAAGTCACAACTGTTTATGATGCCATGGGTTGATTAGGACTCATTCTTAGTTTATCAAAAATATTGTGTCTCGAAGAGGTCCTCCAAAAAGAATGGATAGGGACAGAGATAGGATTAAAAATTCCAGCAGTATGAACCAGGGTTATAAACGATTCACTTTGAAAAAGAGGATCGTCCATACCAGAATCTGAGTGAGGTCTAGTAGGTACTTCAATATACTCATCATCAACATTGTCTCCCGATGAATTTATCTGGAGCAAATGTGGATCTTGTATAACACTCAATAATGGATTTACATGAAGTATTGAATCCTGCGAGGGAGTAGAACTTCCAATCTTAGAGGCTACATCATTATTGACTTCTCCTTTAGGAGATCCCTCTGGTGAGTTAGGAAGCAAAGGAATGTAATATTTCGGATCTTCTGGAGGTATCCCTTGCATCCTAAGTGAACGACGAGGGTCGATGTTGGTCGTACCAAATAAAGAACGAAACAAATCTATGGCCAACTAGAGAAACAAACAACACTCACTAATAAAATCTAGAAGTCAAACAAGCAAACAAACCTTCTTATTTCAAAGTCTTTAGTCAAGAGAAGAAGGGGCTAGGATAAAGTGGATGGAAAAGTTATGTTGACGATATTCTTAATGGACTTACACCCTTGTGCAATCTCCCACACATAATCATGGGTATACCCTCCAAGGAGCCTGAGTGAGTTTGGCCAATGACGATTCTAGGTACCTTGAATACTTTCCCCTCCATAGCCACCTCATGTAAAGAAACTAAAGAGATAGGCTACTAAGGTTACCAATTACGAAAATGATGCCTGGGGAAATAGTCGATAGTTTGATCCATGTGCAAAGGTAGGGTATGTAGTCTGAAATCAACTCGAGAAGGTCCCACGGGATTTTCTTCTTAAGTGACCCCCAATAATATGTGTAATATCTACACTAAGACCGACAAATCAGGGTGAGTAACTCTACCACTCCTAATGTGACCTCATGATTGACCCTTGTGTTAGAAGGGCTTCCCAGGAAAAAATGTAGCAAGTGGATTTGAACTCTCCCTATCACAAGATACTATTATGTGTTTGGATGCTTTGGAGAATATTCCTTACAACCTATTCCAAAGTTATATCCTAGCTAATGTTGGTTTAGAGAATTTCTAGAAAATAAAAGTTGTTAATAAATTTCAAAATTGCGTTGTATTTTAAAGGTTGTTGCTTACTCAAAAGGGAAACAGAAATGAAATTGATGATGTATTGACCTTGACCCAATAAAATGAAAGAAGAGATGATTATGAAATCTTTTAATTTGATGAAATCTAATTACAGTAGGAAGAAGGTATCCCTTTTTGAAATACAAAAGCTACAAAACACAATTTCTCAATTTTTGAATGAAAAGATTCCAAATAATCAAAAGCTACAAAATTTTCCAATTTTCTCTTTTAACAAATATCTTGAATGAAACAATTTTCTTGTAAAAGACTATTAAAAAGAAGAATGACTTCAGTTCTTTCTTTCTCAAATCAGATCGGAGATTTAATGAAGAAAATAAAAGGTAAGATAAGAAAATTAGCACATTCGCAACACTATTCCCAAACCAAACTCATAAATTAGACAAAAATGAAATGATAAGAAATGATACGAAAAAAATTGTCAAATACAAAACAAAAATTGTCTCTCAATCAACTAACAATCTAGAAAGTAAAAAAAATCCAAAACTTCAGATAAATCAAGGATTCTCCGTCAAACAAACACTTAGGACCAAGATCTAGAGATTATACCCTTGTGACAAAAACCAAAAGAAAAACTTGCAAAATTTACAAACAAAACTTTCACTTTTCAAAAATAAATCGAATGTAAGATTCAAACTTATAAATAAATCATTCACTAGTGCCAGAAGTTCATCCCAGATAGTTGAGTCAAAACTAGGTAGAAAAAGAAATGGCTATCTCCAACAATTCCTACAAGAATCATCATAGGTTGGAGTGGAGCACAGTGCGACGATCTAGAGTCGTCGCATGCTGCCAATAAGGCATAGTGTGACGTCGTCGCACCGGTCTGCACTAGTAGAGTGTGATTTCAGAGGATCATTGTAGGCTTTCTATAGAGTACAGTGTGATGATATCTGAAACTAAAGGAAAATGGGAAGAAAGACTAAATTTATCACTCAACTTTTAGAACCAGAGAGTCAAAATGGATCACCCACAGACTCAGAGAATGAATTTAACCAATTAAAGGGAAGCTAAAGGAAAATAAGAGGAAAAAAACAAAAATAAGGTTGTATCCCTAGTATGTTCGCCAATTTTTTTATCGGACTAATAAATAAGTGTAGACACAAACAAATCTCCCTAACTTCCACAGGAAACTAAAACAAAACAGAACAGAATACACACTTCGCCTTAAACGTCATTGTCATATAAAATAGTTTAGTGGGGTACAAGTGACATACCTTTTAAACGATGCTTGATCCTTGCTAGTGTCCTCCTTGTATCTACTTCCTTGGGTTTGCAGAATAGTAAGCCTATCTAAGAAACAAAAACCAACCAAGAGGAAAACAAGATATATATATATATATATATATTCTAATGAAGTCTATATATATGATCAAAGAATTTTACAATAGAAGACAAGATGATTTTATAGGGAAGAAATGTATTGTTGTTTTAAATGAATTAAAAAGTGGAGAATACAACCCATGCCTTGATGCTACAAGGTCCCCTTTCAATGTCTCTTTGCTTCAACACACAAACCTTTTCTCCAATGCCTTGAATGAAGAAGACCCACAATCTGACTTGAAGAACTAAAGCAACACTCTCAAGCATAATATGAAGTAGAACTCTCCATGAAAATCTTAGACTATTCAACCTTAGCCTTTTCCATTAGATATCAATATTTATATAGTATGAAAGAGAGATGGATGAGGACATTAGGATGATCCCACTAAATCATATAAGCAAAAGATCCAAATCAATCGAAGGCCACTTCATCTTCTAGAACATTCCCTTCTAGAATATTCGTGAAATTTGACTTTTCCTATTATTTAATCATTGTTGCACCCTATGCACAAGCAACATGCGATGACGTTGTAGTCCAGGTTTAGGGCAGAGTGTGATGATAAAGCATCATCACAGCCCATGCAAATAACAGGGTGCGATGAACTTCCTTGATATGGTTTTTGAAAGAGGAAAGAAAATAACTTTTCTCATGGAGAAAGTCTTCTTTTAATATTTTCAGGGAACATGAACACATAATGTTAGTTGATCACTAAGGTGACCAAAATAATGCGTAACAAGGAGGATATTGGGATCGACTGGATTTCTAGGTTGATTGGGACCTAGGTTTTGATACTGCCCCATTTGTTGAGGGGAGAGGATTTCCTCATGTTGGGTATTCATCACACCTTGGTGTGGAATATGGTTTTGCAAAATGAATGGAGGTGGTGGTTGAAAATGATTTTATGGGGTCTTTTGAGGGGCAGGTGATGCTGGAGCACGTTGGGTGTTCATGGATTCTTTCATCCATTTGAAATCAGAAATTTGGGGGCAATGGTGAGTACAATTTCCATATTCACCACATAGAGCGCAAGGGAAGTTAGTTATGAGGTTATTGTTCTTCCCTTGTCATGGTTGATTGTTATGTTTTCCCCCTTGGGGGTTTTGGTTGCCTTGATTCTAGTTTCCCCAAGTGGGATGGTTTTTTAGGGGGTTATTTCCTCCTCGTCCTAGGTTTTTATTATTTCAATTTTTCCCTTTCTTATTGGCATTATTAGGTTGATGAGCTAGATTTTCCATATTCAGTTGTTCAAAATTTTGAACTTGTTTAATGGGAGAGGGTTGAACAAAGCTAACTTTGGCATGTGGTTATCCTGGGGGAGGAGCAACCAGATGGGGAGGACCAGAAAATGGAAAATATGGATTTTTTTGTGGAGATGATTTATAAGGTGTGTAGGCAGTTGAATCACTTACAGTACTACTGGGGTTATATGTGGGGGTTGAGGGTGAACATGTACTTGGTTGAGAGACTAGATGCATCATGAGTATCGATGAGGTTCCACCCAATGGTGGAGGGGTAGCAATAGGATATGACTATTGGTGAGTGGAAGGAGGGTAATAGGACATCCCTCCATATGGTTGTGGACATTGATGTGCACCATAAGTGGGTGATGGGTGGCCATAAGGGTTGAGATGGGTCATAGAACCAATCAACACATTCGTAGCATGGGACATCCCAGGTTTGTTATGGCCAAATGGTATAGGTTGGGGTGGATTAGGTAATATTGTGTATAAGTAACCTGATTGAGCATATATGAGGTCAAAATATTGGGCCTTGCTGATGGCCTCCTCTTATGATTGAGGAAAATTGGATGCTACATCCTTGGCAATAACAAAGATGAGTGATTTGAGAAACCAATCAAGACATTTTTCTTTGGTGGTTTCTTATTTATACAAACTATGTCACTGACACCATTCATGGATGTGGTAGGCGATATGAATAGAAATGGTTTTCTTGAACATGAATATGAGTTCTAAACTAGTATCATGATGAACTAGTAGTTGAAAAAAGGACAAAAATTCCTTGGCCAATTTTTCAAAGGTCACATGGGACCCTGATTTTTCGTCTACATACCATTTGGCTGATGAAACAATGAGAGTTCTTTGAAATAACCTTAAGTGGATGGAATCATCCATGATGTTGTTTGATGAACACCATAAGTGAAAGGTCATAACATGGTTGGCGAGATCTTCCCCTGGATTTCCTTCAAACTTCAGAATATCTAAAGGTAGTTTTGTAGGCATATTGAGGGAAGTGAGGTCATGCAAAATGGGATCATTCGTGAGTTTGGTTTAATCAATAATGTTGAGGGATGCCAAGTATAGCATAGGGATATTTGGCAAAGGATTGTTTCCATCCATTGTGTGCATAGGTGATGTACCTGTCCCTTGAGAGGGATTTGGTGGGTTTTTACTTTCTCCTTGAGAAGAAGTTTGACCCCCGCCTTCTTGTGAAGGATAAATAACAGATGGATGACCTTGGTTATTTGACCCAAGCAAAGTGGAACCAAGTAAAGTTGATCCCAAAATAGTAGTACTCATGGAGGTGTGAGATGGTTGAGCCGATGAGTTGGCAAGACTAGGGAATCCTCCTATAATAGGAGGGAGATTGTACAAGTTCCTAGAACGATGGGGATTATGTGGTTCCCCTATGGTTTTTGACTAGAAAAGTGAATGTGTGCAAATGGTGACAAGAGAGAAATAAAGGAACAAGAGATTTGTATATTTTTTACCTTCACAAAATGGTATAACTCACAATTGCATGTAATAAAATTAACATCATACATAAATCAAATGTAAATGAACAAGCATGTGGATAGGTGGATTTTGTCCATGTGGGGGAACAAATAAAAAAAATGCGTCCAAAAAGACCTATCGTCCTTCTTCTCAATTCAACACTAGGCCTTCCAACAACACTCAACAGTGGGGTCTGAAGCCACCAGAAGAGGAACTAGTGAAGGTTGAAGTAATCAGTTATAATGAGGGGTAGAGGGTGTATATTCTAAAAGAGTTGGCGATATTTCCCAATAGCCAAACAAAATCTGATCAAAGTGCGATTGCATCCCACAACTGCCACCTAGGTAGATATCCTAAGTTTGGAGACTAAGTACCTTGGTCAAAGTGTGGAATTTAGATTTTCTTCCTCAAAAATGAGTCATGGGCTAGATGCCATCATAAGAGTTGGGTGTCTCAAGGAGGGATGTGCAGAAAAACTAGACCTTGACCTTCAACCCTTCACGGGTATCTCCCTGTCTTATGGTGTAGGAACAATTGTCTTGGAGGATTTGAAACATCCATATTCTCAACTTCTATTGTGTCAAAATGTGAGAACTTGATAATGGGGGGTTAATTGGATACCTACCCCCGAGATCCTACCTAAACTAAAACATTTCTTTTGGCACCTCCTGTGGAGGAAAATTTAGTGTGTTCTAAGAAATGTTTTAGATATGGTGGGTTGAGAGATTGGGGTCATGGACCAACCTCATTTGAATTAATTGGTGTCGATAATTTCCAAAGAAGTAGTCGTATCTTTTGGAATTATTTTTGAAGAAAGCCTTATTTGACCTCCATTATTCTAATAGAAATTATGTGTTTGAAGAGTGGCTTTGTGTTCAAGAAAGTGAAAAGTGTGAAAATATTTTAATAAGTTAAGTGTGAGATTGAAGCATGTGGAATTAATGTGGTCCTTACAAATATTCTTACCTAGATTTCTATGTGTCTTTGGTACAACCTTGCAGAATATTTAAAACCCTAAAGAACTAGAAATGTGGACATATGGGTCCTTAAAAATCCTTTAAACTCCATAAAATGTTGTCTATACTAAGAAATCTTTTGAAACTATCCTAGAATTGTAGACATGTGGGCATTTATGGGCCCATTACTTTGATATTTTAACTTTCCTAGAGTGTTGTCTAAACAAAAAAAGCATTTAGGAACCATCCTAAGATTGTAAACATGTGGGCATGTATGGGCCCTTACAAAGCTTTAAGATGATTTCAAAAACTAAGAGGAACCCTAGGGGGGATTTGTCCTCTCCTAATGATTTGTTAGGGGAGATTAAATGTCCTTTTAACCACTTTTTATGATTCTTGAGATCACACTAGGGTGTGGGGGAAGATCATACTTGATGGTTAAAATTAACTTCTAGTCCCAAATTAAGTGATTGTGTATGAAAAGCAATAACTTCAACTTAAAATTTTTAAAGCCAAATGAGCCATCCACGTGGAAACTAAGAGAAAGAGAAGAAAATTGGTTCTTTTTACTCCTATGTGCTTATGTTATATAACCTTTATTGTGAGAAAGGAATCTAAGTGAAGTGTAGTTTCCTTACAAAGTGCAGGAAAATAAAAATTGGAAGGCTAGGGGTCCTCAAACCATTCATAAAAACCATTACAATTTGAAACAATTGGACTTATGTATGGGCTACAGTTCTGACAGATGCATAGAGGGTGCACAATGTGAAGTATGTGTAGATTAATGAATCTTGTTTCACGTATAGTGCACAGATTGTGTGTTTGTGGGCCTTGAAATCAACGCACTTCCTGTCACATGTTGGGGAAGAAATTTCCAAGTGAAATACTCCTTCCTCAGCTCTGAATTTTGATTTTGGCAGGTTGGGGTAGGACGGGTTTGGTACATACATGTCAAAACAATCAAAATGAAGTTCTCTCAAAACTTTAAAGGGGAGGAATTTAATGGGCGCTTCGTTTTTTGTTAGAAGTTGCACAAGGAGTACTACAGTCCCAGTTTTGGTCAAACACGAATTGTGCAAGCTATGGAATAAGTTGGACAATGGAGCAGGTAAAGAAACATAATTTGGTTGTGAAAATGGACAATGCAACACCAGTAAGGAAAAATCAGTTACAACGGAACAAGAAATCATGCGGAACCCAAATCCATAAGATCTCACTCATTCTATATATGAGATGCATATTATTCTAAAAGGGTTTGGTTTTTGGATGTTAGTGTTGAGTATAGTTGGGTGTAATTGAGAAAAGGTTATGTAATTGTAATTTGCATGTGGTTTTGGGAAAGAAGGGGTAGATAGAGATATATGACATGAGTCCGGAGTCAAAATTATATATCATAGTACTGATTTGTATCTTTGAGATTGAATCTAAGAAGCTCTGCTGCTAATATATAAAGAAGGACCTAAAATTTCAAAATATATTGTGTCATTATGTGTTTATGATTATGAATTGTATATTTACATTACTTATCTATGCTTTATAAGATCAATATGATATCTATGTTTACACATGATTCCGCAACTTGAGTGTCTTTATTTCCAGTATGCATGAGTTCAAATTTGTTCTGTGGTTAGCTTATCTTGCACAAGATCATGATGAATATTGAAGGTTTTGGGAACCCACCTAAGTGTTCTCCTTGCCCTTCCCTGTCTTTTTGTCTTTGTTGCGCTTCGAGTCAGAATTATTCTCTTCGGAGGAGATGAAAATGCCAATGCTCTAGACTACTCCGTACCTTTTATTGGTAACCTGAGAAGGACCCTGGTAGGATCAACTATGCACCAATAAAAATGGTTTCATTGCAAGGACCTGCATTAAAAGGGAACTTGTAGGGAGAATGCTTACGTGGGTTCATAGATATGATATTCACCAATGGTGGGAGAAAAATTTTGATGTCTTCATATGGAAAAAAAGGGGAGCTGAGAAGAAAATAAGTGAACGATACACAAGAGGTAGTATTTTACTCAGAAAGAGCGAGTGACCAGTACGAGATATTCTAGGTTAAGTTCCTGAAAGAACTTTTCCACTGGATATATAGGCTTCAAGAAGCTCTAGAATTCCAAGAATGAGTCAAGAATACCTTCTCTTGGGATACACAAAAGGTCGCAACACTTCATCGGTTGGATCGTCCAGTAATGAGAGTGATCGATTTTTGGGTCAATACCACATTATAAGGATACATTATCGAGTTTGCAGCTGAGAACCACTAATATTTTTCATGGGAAGAAGTGGATTTCAAGAAAGACACAAAGGGAATATTATTGAGAGAAATCCCCCTATATATTAAGGTTTTATTGATGGAGGAGGGGATGTTGACTATGTCCCCGATTGAGATGGAAGCATAAACACCTTTGCTTGGGGTGGGGTGAGTTTGGGGTGGATTCATGGCTTGAGAGAGGGGAGAGGGTTCTTTAAAAAATGTGGGAGCAATAAGAAATGGACTCAAGATATGAGAAGCCTTGAAAAAAGATTCCATAGTTGACAAGTGGTGGCACGGTAAGATAAAGAAAGCAGTAAAATAGTTTGAGAAGTTGTGGAAAGAATTCGAACCAGGAGAAGTAGAGAAAGGACAGATGGAATAATTGTGAAAGATGAGAAGATAGGAAAGAATGGACAGTCAAAGATTAAGTGAGAGAGAAGCGCAGAGAGAAAGAAGTCCCTAGGAGGGTGGACAAGAAGGAGATGGTGTAGAAGCATGGGAAAATGAAGTTGACATGGATCTTGAAGAATAAAGAGAATATTCAACCCCAATGCTAGGAAAGATCGGGAATCTGACTGAAGAGACTTCTCCAGAGGATGATAAGGAGACCCCCCAGATCAAATAAACCTACCTCGAAGCTAGTTTCACCAGCACTGAATCACCCATACCCCAAGTGTCTTCTATACAAGTGGTAAATTCTATACTACCTTCTTATGATATTTCTATTCCAGTACAGTCAATTCGTCAGTCAAAACCAGGAAGCACGAATATTGGGAGGATATTAGGATCCCCTGGTAGATCACAACTAGGACCATTAGGTTTTATCTTGGTAGGAGAAGTAAGATCAACAATGGTTGGTAACGCGGGAGTTTTTATTTCTCGATACCAAGAATTATGGGGTAAGGGAGATGAGGATGTTAAACAACATTGGTTCTTATGAAAAGCAATTTGGAGGTCTAGAGGGACCTTGGATGCAAATAAATTGGTTGAGCTCTAGACTACCTTGAGAGTTCAAGCTCTCAAATGGTACATGAAGGCCACTGAGCTAGGAGTACCAGGAGTGCAAGTTCAAGTGTTCACATTGGACCAGGTATGGACGAAGTTCATAACGTAGTTTAATCTACCTCAATCAGAACAACAAGCTCTATCTGAGTTGTGTGAAATTCAACAAAGGGAAGGTGAATCGGCCTGGGAATATAGGAAAAAGTTTAAATATGCTATAGGGAATTTAGAACATCTGATCCATGAAGAACAAAAAAGAGAATGGTATATCCAGGGATTGCTACCCCTGACAGAGATTCCACTAACGCAACAATGGATAACCACTTTGATAGATGCCTTGGAATAATCAATGAAGATTGAAGCCATGGCAAGATATTCGGGGAGCTTGAGAGTGACTAGACCCATGGAAGATACAAATTTGGTGCAACTACAAGGGTAAATATCAGCGCTTATAGAGAATATTCAAGAAATGATGATACCTGAACTAGGACGACCACAACTCTAGTGTACTGAATGTTACATAGAAGGACATTTGGTGAATGAATGTCCATGAATGAGGGGAATGGGACTTCCTCAAAATCTGATGGGATCCTCACCAGGACCCATAGAAGGAGTTGCACAAGTATCCTCAAATTTATCATTCCATACCCCAACCCCATATCATGATTTTCCAGGGAATCAAGCAGCACCATCAGTTGAGTATTGCGAGATTTTCTGAATCCATGGGCATGGACCAAGACAATGCCTCATTATTCAAAAGTATTCAACAGTACCGAACACTGTGCACTGTGAGTTTTGTGCATCTATTACACATGCTACCAATCATTGTAGAGAATTGGATGCACTTGCGGACCTACTGGATCGAACATCATTCAGGGTGAATGAAACCTGTTATAACCCTAAATTTCTCTACACATGCATACCTGGCCTTTGGCCCTCTTACTTGCATTTTTTACCAAAGCACTACTGAGTTTCTCTTCTAAAAAACCATTTTTTTGAAGATGTACACAATCCACACCAATACTTCCCACATACATACGCTTAATGCACCACTACATCTCATGTACATACACATGTTGCACCATTACAACCCATGTATACTTGCAAAAGTTGCAAAAAATAAAAAGTTGCAAGGAATTCATTGAGATTACGGGTTATTGGGTAGTTTCCCAACTAATCCACCACCTATAGGCCGTCACCCAACTGAATAACCATCCTTTTGTCATATAAAAGGAGGTGTTGGGGTCTTATTTTACATATAGACATAAGAACAGTGAAACTCTGCTCGATTTCAGATCCCCTCCTTGCCTAAGTTATTGCCACCCTTTTGTGAGAATTGCCTCAACATTCCCCACTTATCCCTTCTTCCTCCATCAGAACCCATTCACTTCCCAAGAAGAGATCAAAATATTGAGAGAAGAATCCATACAAAGGTGCACTTGGATCTTGGTGAAGAGGAGGCTAGACCAGGTTCATGGAGCAGTAGCCAATTTTGATTGTAAAGGTATAATAATTGAGTTATTAATAAAATAATTTATTTTCCTGTCCCAAATCATGGTGTATTGAATGATTTTATTGGTTTATATTTTGACATTCTAACATCTAACCCTAATTTGTATATGAAATAGCATGCTTGTAGTTTTATGTTTGTCAATCTTTGAATCTAGGTCATCCCTGGGAGGAGGCGTGCAGCCAATGAATCTTTCAAGCACGAGGGGATCATCACCAGACACAGAGTAGAGGTATAGTTACCTGATCTCCCTCATATTTTATTTTCTTGTATAAGTTTTTGTATGTTTGGGGTAGTTTAGAAGTAGTTGACTTTTAGATGATTAATTGATCTTCCTACATTTTGAACCCTAGTGTAGTCATAGGGGGGTTTTCCCGCTAAAGGAATTGGTGACTATATTGGGGAAGCCTCTAGGGTTTTAGGGGATTTTTGGCTGTCTGATTGGTTTTTCTACCTTTTGAGTTTCTATTGAGTCTTTTGAGTCTTTTGATGGATTCTGGCCACCTTCTAGTGCCATACCAGCTCTCCCTACCCTATGATATTGGCTATTTTATTTCTTTATTAAGGAAGTACACAGGTGTAAGCGCCCTACCTTGGGTCATCCCAAATACATACAAACTCTGATTAGTAAATATCCCATGTACATACACAGGCTATTGAAGAAACAATAGCATATCTGGTTCAAGAATTGTTTTTTTTTTAAAGAGGTAGTCAACGTCTTTCCTATTTGAGGTTTATACTTCTCATGGTTTCTTGACAGAGTTCAGAGTCTTTGTTTTACAGTCATAGATTGTGTTAGGATTCAATTTAATTATCTTTTTGAAGATTCTTGTGTTTACTTCTAAAAGTGTTTTCAGCAAGTCTTTGAATTATTTATCTACATGTTTGGTTTCTTTAGTGATTCCATGTGATCCACAGTGGGCCAAGCATATGTTTCAATGTTGTTTGGTTGTTCTTTTTATCCCTTTCATTTGCTTTGAAAAAGAGAAAAAAATATTTATTTTTCATTTTTTTTGTTTGAAGCAATTTAAAAAAAAAAAAAGATTTTTCACTTTCAGCTTGGTAAAGTAGTTGGAGTTAGCTATTTTACTAGAAGGGAAAAAGAGTTCATTTTTTAAGTTCTTTACTGATTTCTTGAAACATAAGTAGCTTGTAGTCAAGAAAAAATTTGTTTTAGGTCTTCTTGTTAAAGATCTTGGAAAAGGTTAGCTAAAGAAAAGGTGGTTACAAAGAGTTAGTTGTACATATTTACTATTGACTAGAAGTAATTTTTCTTTCAGAATTTCATCTTTTTCTCCTCTTTTTGTTTCTCATAACATCACTAGTTTCACCGCCATATCCTTTGAGTTAACCAAGACCATTAAACAAACATTAGAGTCAGAGCTAGGGAGTGTTAAATTCCAGTGACATAAAATTTATCCAGGACCCCCCTCTAACACAGGGGCTAAACATGAGGTTGCATGAGGAAAGGAAGCAATTATAACCCCTCCAAAGATGGACTAAACATAGTGGGGAACACATATTGAGGATATGTTGTGGGAATACTATTGCTCACATTTTCCTACAGATCTTTATGGACCTTGAATCCATTTGAGATCCTCTATTGTCTTCTAGACCACTTGCTTTCAATACCATCGGTAGGTTTCAGACTTGTTATCCTACGAATTGTAGTCCACCCGACTGTCAAGTGTGTTGGATTATTGAGGGGGGGGTGAATCAGTAATAGCATAATTATAATCCTTTTTCTCCAAATAATCCAAGTGTTATATCAATGTAAAATTATTATCCAATAATGAGTAATAATAAATGAACAGTCACACACATACACAGTACACCAGTGTTTTACGTGGAAACCAAAATCAGGAGAAAACTACGAAATTATTTTTCTTATATGTATTGAAGAATTGCATTCATTGGAAGCACCAACTTCCTTTGTTTTCTAGCTGAAACTGGAAGGAGGCTCCAACATCCTAGTTTCTTAGGCTACAACCTGAGGAAAGATCCAACTCCAAAATTCTCTGGATATAACCAGAAGGAGGCTACAACCCCCTATGTTCTCCAGCTACAATCGGAAGGTGGCTACAACAACCTGTCCTTTCCCTATACAACCTCCCTAAAGTATAAGTAGAATGATGGAACCACTATCAACCTGTCACTATGAGTTATATTGTTGTACAATTGTAACAACCTGTACCACTGACCTGTATCCAATATGTACAACTACCTTATAATCAATATGTACCTAAATTGAACATGTATCTACAAAAATACAACAGATACACGACCTATAGTGCTACAGCCCGTGTATGTATGCACCCTATATGTTATGCAACCCATGTATGTACATGCCCTAATTTTTATGAAACCTATGTATGCCTTCTAATAATAGGGTTTCGTTTCACTTGAAAACTTCTGACCCTCTGTAACTTATTTCACATAGATCTATAACCTATCACTATATCCAAACTGTAATTGTACCATGTGCATGCATTCTCATTCACTCAAGACAATTATGTCTCTCTCTATTCATGTGCCATATAGGTGTATGAAATCATGAAGAAGTATACTTTCCCTCACATGATCTTAGTCATCAAACCGTTTCTAATATCCAGCCTCTCAATACATAAAATACAAGATCTCAACCATGTACCATAAAAACCCTTAGCCATATGCCAAGAAATATAAGATGTGCCTCAACAAGAAGTATCAATGATGAATGTACTAACATTGTATTTATGTAGATCTGACTTATACAGAAGATCCCATGTAGCCACTAGTCTCTCTAGGGAGAATCCTCAAATCTCTATTGTCATTCCTCATGCATACATAAAAATAAAAATATTCATAGAAATAAGACATACATTTTGAGCCAATTGATTGATTTGATGTACCTAAGCACTTTAGACCTTCCTAGGAGCTTGATCTTAGAATCTAGAACCTCTACATCTTCATCTTCTCAAGTTTCCATGGGTTTTATCAACATGTACTCACCCTATACACAACTATCCCACATACATATGCACCCTATACATAGAAATATCATGCACATGTACTGTTACCCATGATTTTGGTCATCATGATGATGTATTGATGTTGGTGTACTCAAGCTTCTCATAAGAACTTTCTCCTGAGAAAAGTGATATTCATCTCTTCCCAAAAAACTAACTTTTGAAGAGAGTTCACAGGTTGCTAGTATCCCAGGGTGCGAGAATGACCCATTCTCATAGGCTACCTTAAGCTAGGGTGCGAACTTCTCACACTGTGCAACATATCTAGGGTGCGAACCTTCTCTAAAGCATGGAAAAAGATGAATTCTCGATGGTTCTAGAAGGGAATCTTCTAGAAGAATGGGTTGGCATTCGAATGGTTATCCTTGTACTGGATTCCTTGATATTGTGGGATCATTCTTATCTAAGTAATCATCTCATTCTCTCCTATATATTGATGGATTTCTCATGGCAAAGGTTAAACAAGATTCATTGGAGAATTGGTGAAAGAATTGTGTGAAGGACTTTTTTTGAACGGGATCTTGGAGACTCTAGCAAGTCTATCAAAAGGATTTGATCTTCTTCATACAAGGATTGAGCAAGTGTGTGTGTTGGAGCCAAGAGCCATTGAAAGGAAGCTTGTGACATCAAGGCGATCAGGTTGTAATCTTTACTTTCAATCAATATGATACAGTGGCATGTCCCTTTCCCATAAATCTATTTTCACTTTATTGTGTAATTCCTTGATCATACACATAAGTTGACAGTTGAATATATTTTGCTATCTTCACTTTGGTTGGTTTGTGTTGTCTTGGTATTGACCTCACAAGAGCACTGGAGTGAAGCGGGAGCAACAGAGACCCTAGGAAGCGATACTAAGGTATGTTACTTGTTCCTTCCCACTAGCTAATTCAATGGTCAAAACTTAGGGAAAGAGTCATGTCCTGTCCTGTTTTGTTCTAGATCTAGGTGGATCTAGGGAGATCTGTTAGTGTCCACACGTATCGATTAGTCCAATAAAAAAATTGGTGACTCCGCTGGGGAATATAACCAGTTTTCTTGTGGTTTTTGGTATTTTTTCTTGGCCATTTTCTTTTGCCTTACCTTTATCCATTCATATCAATCTCTAAGTCTTCAGGATACCCTGATAGACCCTATGGGTCCAAAGGCCTCTTCAAATTTTGTGTCTTTTTCCAAAAATTTGCTTGGTTTCAGAGGTTCACACACTGCACTCCATAGTAGCCTGCAAGAACATACTAAGTTCGCACCCTTCCTTTAGGTTCAGTGCGAGGTTCTCGCACTCTGCTCAAAGCTTACCTGCGAGAATCACCTATTCTCACACTGTGTAACACTCTCAGCCTGTGAACCCATTTTTTCAAAATTTTGGAATTGATTTTTTGCATCTTCAACTACCCAGGTCAGTTTAAGTGCCTCTAAAGAGTTTTTTGGACCATTGATTGATGTTCTTCTTTTCTTCGTTTTCATGCATGAATAGTCTTAGGATTTCAAAAGCTCTTCCTGTCACTTGTTCTTGACTTTCATTTCTTGACTTTTCTTGGCAAAGCTATACTCTCTGATTTCAGAATCTGAGTGTGCTTGTTTGGTTAATGACCGACGATCGGTTGAAAGTTGATTTTCTTGGTCTTTATCATTTGCTTATTGTTTGAAAGATCACTTTTCTTACGCAATTGAAAAGACTAGATTGGTTTGATTCTTATTTTTGTTTTCATTGAAAGAGTGGGTTGGGATTTTATCATTACTTGTTCATTGGTTTTTTATTTTCTGTACTCTCACTATCATGGTGTGGGTCCTTTTTGGAAAGTGAACAAAGTGTTTCTTTAAAAAACATTTTCATTTTCGAACACATTGAAAATCAATTGTTGAAATTATTGAAAAAGAAAAGTAGAGAATTGTTATTGATGCGTGATTTGTTGCATTTGTATTTTAAAGGAAATTGTGTCTTATAATTCAAAGTTTGATCCCCCCTCACCGCTAAAGGAAAAACAACAAGGGGGCTCTAGAGTGAAGCCTCAGCCATAGATCTGGGCAGGTGGACTTTGTTCATTCAGATATGCTCGCCACTTACCCTAAGGCGAATTTGTGCCCCGACCTAAAGTTGACGTCTCTTCCCCACATCTTACAGTCATTATAGACCCTAAAATTCTCCGAAGGAATCTCATTTGTTCATTGGGACTTAACCACATGCTAACATATTGATATTTATAAGTCGGGATTTATCAAGGCGAGATCCCAACCTATTGTCAAAGGAACTCCCAAATCCCCAATTCCCGATTTCCTGAAATGGGTAATCTCTCGACACGTAGCCTCCCGAAATCATACAGTCTACGAATGCTTCGGGGTTTTCACCATGGAACATCTCCATCTCTCCCCATCAAAACTCTTGAGTTCCTGATTCTCGATTTCCCAAAATAGGTAATCTATCGACACGTAGCCTCCCAAAATCAGACGGTCTACGACTGCTCCGGGGTTTCCACCATGGAACATCCCGATCTCTCGTCATCAGAGATCCCGAGTTCCCGATTCTTGATTTCCTGAAATGGGTAATCTCTCGACACGTATCCTCCAGAAATCGGACAGTCTACGACTACTATGGGGTTTCCACCATGGAACATCCCGATCTCTCATCATCAGAAATCCTAAGTTCCCGATTTCCTGAAACAGGTAATCTCTCATGACACGTGGCCTCCTTTAATCGGACAACCCAAATCCATTTCGGGGCTTTCACCCTTGTTCACTGGGGGTTTAACCCTTGGGTATATCTTGATAGATCCAACGACTGTCAAGTTTTCTAGATGATATCTGACGGCTCAGACAGGTTCCTAACTTGTGTGCTCTCCCACGACTCCCAGGACGTGGAAAGATCAACGACCCGAATGCTCTCTTGGACCTTAGGGATATATGGTCCCGACCTCCTCACTACCCATGAAGAAACAGAAAGTCACAGGGGTAAGGCACTTAACATCCTACTTTCCCCTACCAAATCTAACAGTCATGAATGACCACAGATTTCCCGACGGAATCTCGTCCATTGATCACCACCTATCAAGGTTAAGGCACTTAACTTTCTAGATTCTTCTTCTTATCTGACAGTTGTGAGTGACCATAGATCTCCCGATGGGATCTGGTCCGTCGATTTGATACCTATCAGGGATTTCTTAGAGACTTGCACCCTCACGTCCTCTTTCCAAGTTCTTGATGATGTTTTCAAGGAGGGTATCTCTATGGGGAGGTTTACCTAGGTTACTATCTAAGGCAGATAAGAGTATCTCTCTCCCGAGAACCATGCGTGAAGTCTAAATTAGATCAGTTTGCATATAAATAACAATTTAAGAGAGCATAATATTGTTGGGTATTCTACCCTACGGACTAATAAGCTAGGGCTCTAAGCTTATACGCAGATCATGACCCTCAAGCCTTAACTTTTAACCTTCTACCCGAATCTGAAACCCCTTTCTTCACATGCATACAAGAGAAGAATAAACCAACCTTTTTCCGGACGGCTGAAGTAGATCCTCCGTTGAGCTTCTTATCCCCTTGCTGCTGCTGCTCCTTCCAAAAGATTCCCTGCAATCATGACCAGACTATGCATGCATGCTACTAATCTATTATAGGGTTAGAGATAAAACATAAATCAAATTACATAGATGAGACTCATGTATGCGGGATGGGAAAAGTATCTTTTTCATTAACTTCAATATGAACCAACTTACAATGATTTCTGAGGCCGGTCACCGTTCCACGAT